>SJYA01006570.1:0-19832 GCA_006410615.1 Neotragus moschatus
CTCGATGGGCGTGAGTCTGAGTGAGCTCCGGGAGTTGGTGATGGACAGGGAGGCCTGGCGTGCTGCAGTCCGCAGGGTCGCAGAGTCGGACACGACTGAGCAGCTGAGCTGAGCTGAGGTGCTGGCTGGTTTGCAGTGCTGCGTGGTTTGTGGGTGAGCAGCAGAGTGAGTCAGCTTCACGTATCCACATATGCACTCTCCTTCAGACTCTTTCCCGTATAGGTCGTTGCAGAGCATTGAGTACAGTTTCCTGTGCTATGCTCATTATTAGGTATCCATTTTATAGTATTATTGTCTTACTATTATCTTATTAGTTATCCATTTTGTATATGAAATGTGTTGTTGGAGAAGACTCTTGAGAGCCCCTTGGACTGCAAGATCAAGCTGATCCATCCTGAAGGAAATCAGCCCTGAATGTTCTTTGGAAGGACTGATGCTGGAGCTCCAATCCTTCGGCCACCCGATGTGGAGAGCTGACTCATTGGGCAAGACCCTTTTTCTGGGAAAGATTGAGGGCAGGAGGAGAAGAGGGCCACAGAAGATGAGATGGTTAGATGGCATCACTGACTCAATGGACATAAATCTTACCAAACCCTGGAAGATAGTGAAGGACAGGGAAGCCCGGCGTGCTGCGGGCCTTGGGGTCACAAAGAGTCGGACACGACTGAGCGGCTGAGCACCAACAACAAATGCAGTATGTGTGAGTCCCAGTCTCCCAGTTTATCCCTCTTCCTCCCTGGCAGCCATACTTTTGTTTTCTGCATCTGTGGCTCTATTTCTGCTCTGTGACTAAGCTCATTTGTATATTTCAGATCCCGCACAAAAGCAACGTCACGTATTTGTTTTTCTCTGTCTGAATTACTTCACTCAGTGCGACAACCTCTGGGGCCGTCACGTTGCTGCAAGCAGCGTTCCTTTGTCCCTTCTTGGGGCCGAGTAACATCCCTCGGTGCATATACACCGTGCCTTTACTCATTTGTCTGTGCATGGACATTTGGGTTGCTTCCACGTCCTGACTACTGAAACCAGCGTCAACCTTTACCCTGATTAGGTTGCCTGATCACTGTCCCCAGAGTCCAGCTCCGCTTCCTCTTTGTGACTGCTGCCTTCCTGCTTCTTGCTTTCCTCCAAACTGGCGGAAACAGGCCAGACTTGTTCAGGGCCCGTTAATGCTGGGAGCCCAGCAAGGCCTCCCTTTGGCCCACCCATCCTTGAGACAGCTGTATTAAGGCCTTTGTTTTGCCCCCATCAGTGTCCCTTTTATTGATCTGTTTCTTAATGAAGATCTAAAGATTCCACCCTCCTGGGGAGAGTCCTTGAGTCCGGCCATCCCTTTCCCCATTTTCTGGTCGGTCAGTTATGTTTTGAGTAGCGACTGTAAGACCTGGGGAGGGGGTCAGCTGAGACAGCAGTTTCTGCCATCAGGCTTTCTAGAGGAGGGGAGAAGCAAGCCCAGGATCTCCCCATATGTTTCTTTGCAACTTCCTGTAAAGCTATAATTGTTTCAAAATAGCGTGTCGGAAAAAAAAGTTGTAGGCTGTGAGATTTGAAAACCTCCATGAAACAAAAACATTAATAAAAAATTATAGGTGGACCGAACTGACTCAAGAAGAAGTCAGATTCAGAGTCTTCCTAGTTCATGAGTAGTCTCAGCTGAAGGAAAGCATCTTTCTAGAGAAGGGTCATCTAAGGGCCACAGAAGGAGTAGCCAATTCAGCACATTAGCTGTCTGTGGTTGCGTGAGGCAACTTGGCCCCAGACGTGGTGCGGCAAGTCCCCTGCATGCAAACGAGCTCTGTTCTGAGACCACACTTGTAAGTCTAAAAAGGTCAGCCTGGATATCCAACTAACATCATGGGCTATGTAGTCCTGTACTGTAATAGGGTTGTAATACTTCTCACACAAATAATATATTAAAAAAAAAAAAAAAAAAAACGAAGAAAACATTTTAAATCTTACAGCTGTTGCTAACTCATGTCTGACTCTTTGTGACCCCATGGACTGCAGCATGGAGTTTACTCAGACCCACGTCCATTAAGTCAGTGATGCCATCCAGCCATCACATCACCCTCTGTCGTCCCCTTCTCCTGCCTTCAGTCTCTCCCAGCATCAGGGTCTTTTCCAGTGAGTCAGTTCTTCACATCAGGTGGCCAAAGTATTGGAGTTTCAGCTTCAGCCTCAGTCCTTCCAATGAATATTCAGGGTTGATTTCCTTTAGGATGGACTGGTTGGATCTCCTTGCAGTCCAAGGGACTCTCAAGAGTCTTCTCCAACACCACAGTTCAAAAGCCTCAATTCTTCCTTTACAGGACAGCCCTCCATACGGTCACCACTCCCAGCAGAGTGAGCAGAAATTATAAGAGAACGGAGACTGGGTCTAGCCCCAGAAGACACCTCATCACTGTGCCCTCATTCAGCTGTTGGAGGTAAGTCACTCACTCGATCAGCCCACAGGCTCTGGACACAGCGGGCTGCATGGGGGTGTGACCAGGAGGAGGCAGGGCTTGGTGAGGCTAATTTATACGCTGCCTGTCACAACAGATGGTAAACAATCTGTCTGCGATGCAGGAGACCCGGGTTCAATCCCTGGGTCAGGAAGAGCCCGTGGAGAAGGGAATGGCTACCCACTCCAGCATTCTTGCCCGGAGCATCCTGTGGACAGAGTAGCCTGGTGGGCTACAGTCCACAGAGTGGAAAAGAGCTGAACGCGCCTGAGTGACTGACACTTTCGCTATCACAACAGCAACTTGCCATGTTGCCCCACTTAGTGTCATAATCAATTCAACAGACACTGCAACCAGGAGGAGGGCCCCTGCTGGGGAACGGTTATCACCAGGACAGCCATGGATTGCTTGCTCGTGGCAAAGGAGAGATACAGGTTTACAGTGGAAATAGCTGCTGTCCCCTGTGAGACAAGCAGGCCCGCGCTTCCCAAGCAGGGGCAGCGAGGACCCCACGCCTCACCTGGGCAGGGTTCCCTCCAAGGTGGGTCACTTGCCGTCTCACCAAGCCTTTAGTGATCACTTCCACTTACAAGAAAAATGGGAGAGAGGCACACTTAAACTGGGACCAGGAGGATGTCACCTCCAGAACCTGGGACTTCGGGCCGCTGACCTGGGCTCCCGAAATGGGTTCGTGGCTCAGGAAGAAATGCTGAGGGTGGGAGGAAACTGCTGTAAATCAGAAAAGAGTGAGGAGACACACCCAGGGCAGGGGGCTCGACAGCCTCTAGGCGTGAACAAGCCAGCAATAAGAGCTAAGATGGAAACGTGGTAGAAATGGAACACAGGTCACGTTCCCAGTGCTGTCAGGGGATTATTGCTAACGTGGCCGCATGGCAGTGGGATTGTGTGTCTGCTGGGAAATAGCTTCCTTTTTTGGAGATGAATGCTGAACTACTTGTCTATTCAATTTCTGTGTCATGACATATGGAGTCGCCTTTAAGAATCTTACGCACACACATCTTAAAGTAAACACACGTGTGTATAAGTGTATGTGTGTCTATATATAAAGACAGAGGATGAAGAACGAGGTATTTATTCTAGGGAACTGGCTCTTGCAGCTGGGAGAGGGGCACCTCTGAGCTCCGGGAGCAGGTCGGCAGGCAGGTACCCAGGCTGGCTCCCTGTGTTTGGCTCTTGAGGTTGAAATCCTTCTTCTGGGAAAACTCAGTCTTTTCTCTGAAAGCCTTCGAATCACTGGGCAAGGTCCATGCACTCGATAAAGATGGTCTGTTTTATTCCAAATCTTCTGATTGAAATGTTCAATCAGACTTCGCTGGTGGTCCAGCGGTTAAGAATCCACCTGCCAATGCAGGGGACATGGGTTGGATCCCTGATCCAAGAGGATTCCACACGCCCGGGGGCAGCTGAGCCCGGGAGCCGCCGCTACTGAGCCCTCACTCTGGGGCACGGGCTCTGTCACAGGAGAAGCCGCCGCACTGAGCAGCCTGCGCCCGCAACGAGCGAGGAGCCCCGCTCGCCGCAGCTAGAGAAGAGCCTCGCGCGGCAAGGAAGACTCGCGGCAAACACACAGAAATGGTAATCGCATCGAAAAATACCCTCACGGCAACATCTGACCGGTGTTTGACCAAATAGCTGGACGCCAGGACCTGGCCGAGCTGACACATAAAATTAGCCTTTCCGTGGGTATATGTGTATTTGTTATACGACTTTTCTACTTCTTTTCTGTATTAAAGTTTTCATCAGAAGCTAAAAAGCAAAGAACCTTTGTTCACAGAAGTCACTATAAGGAACGTGAAAGTCAGGTTGCAAATATGAGACAATATTTACAATCCACGTAAGTAATAAGTGACTTCTACCCAGTGATACAAACTTCCCCACGCCTTAGAAGCAAGAGACGTAGGATCTGATTTTTAAAAATGGGCAAAAGACATAAACAGACGTTTGGCAGAATAGGAAACAGCAAACGGGAACACGACCTTAACATCTCCTGGATGCACAGGAGGTTTTGGGCAAGAACACGCGTGCGGTGCTGTGAGCACGGGAATCGGAGTGAGCAGTGGGAGGACCGACGGGCCGTGTCCGGCAGGGTGGCTTCTGCACGTGCAGCGATTCGGCACCCCGCCTCTGGACGGGACACTGGGTTGGGTCGCCCACCTGTGAGCTGTGCCCCACAGGGGGTGCGGGGTGGGAGTGAACCTTAAAACCAGGTGGTGGCGTGAGGGCAGCCCCAGCTTCAGGTGTTAAGTCTTTTTTTTTTTTTTTTGGTTTAATTAATTTTTTTTTAACCTTCATGCTTCATTTTTGTTTTTATTATTATTATTTTTTTCATCTCCGGTGTACATGAGTTCCCATTCTTGAACCCCCCCCCCACCTCCCACTCCACAGCAACTCTCTGGATCATCCCCGTGCACCACTCCCAAGCATCCTGTATCCTGAACCGAATATAGACCGACGATTCGTTTCCCACACGACAGCACACGTTTCAGCGCCATTCTCCCAAACCTTCCCCCCCCCCCTCTCCCTCAAAGTCCAAAAGTCCATTCCGTGCATCTGTGTCTCTTTTGCTGTCTCGTATACAGGGTTATCATCACCATGTTTCTAGATTCCATATATATGAGTTAGTATACTGTATTGGTGCTTTTCTTTCTGGCTTATTTCACTCTGTATAACTGGCAGGTGTTAAGTCTTTATTGAAATTTTGTTACGATATAGCTTCTGTTTCCTGTTTTTTTATGTTTGGGTTTTGTGGCCCAAAGCATACGGGATCCTGGCTCCCCAGCTAGGGACTGAACCCACATCCTCTGTGTCGGAAGGCAAAGGCTTAGCCACTGGACCACCAGGGAAGTCCTGCTCTGGGTGTCTTAATTGGCACAAACCTACGCATATGCCCACCCCCTGCCCTGGCGTGTGGCTGCCCGGCCGGCGAATACCTGGCTTTGTTTTTGCATTTTTAGGTCTGTCCTAAGATGCAGAAAGCCATAGGCCGGACACCTGCGCCTTCACCTGCAGGGACAGCAGTGTGCCCCGCGTCAAGACCACTCAGACACTTGCTTTCGTTGGCTCAGTCCACGGGCCACTGACCGTGAGTTCACCCCTGCCCCCTAGACCCCTGCCGATGAGATCTGGAGGAGGCATCGTAGGCCGCTTGGGTGAAAACCGCAGAGCACAGGTAAACCCTGTGAAAACAGGTCCTCCCTGGGTCCAGGGGACAGAGATACGTGCCCCCGGCGCCCTGGTCCCCTGTGCACAGGAGGCGGAGGCCTCGTTTGGGCATCGGCTTTGCTTTCACCTGGATGCAGGCGGCACGTCGGGGTGCTGACTTCGAGTGATGTGCAGGGTTGGTGGAGGTGCCCTCGGGGTCACAGGGATCCCAGGGCCCCAGCGGCTGCTGGGGAAGCTGAGATGCAGAAGGTCAGCGCCAGTCCTGTGCAGGCACACAGCCGTGCCCTTTGCCAGGACCTCACCTCCCTCTGGGACTCCTCATTCGGCTCCCCTCTGGACCGGGGAAGAGGTGGACCCCTGTCCATGGGGCGGCAGGGTGACCCGAGCTGCCTGTCTTGAAGGGGGTGCCATTCGTGCACTGGGTCATGAGCTGGGCAGGCCAGCAGTTCCCCATTGCCCAGCGAGGTTGGGGGTCTGGCCTCTTGTAAGGTCGATGGAGCCCGTGGCAGGCAGGCAGTGTCTCCTTCCCCCTCCAGCCCTGTGCTGCCTGCTGGCCCACCGCGAAAAGCAGAGGGCAGGGAGAGAAGCCGCCCGTGGACCCAGCAGGACACCCCTGCCACCAGATGCCCAGCTTGTCGCAGTCACGCGTCCAGCGCTGCACCACAATGCCGGGCCTCTGGGAGACCGCCTGCCCCCTGGTAGCAGGTTCACTGACGTGAGGCCCCGTGCGGGCGAGGAGTCTCCAGAGAACCCGCACCAGTGGGATGCGTGTGTGCCTGCTCACTCAGTCGTGTCCGACTCTTTGTGGCCCCCTGGACCGTAGCCCACCAGGCTCCTCTGTTGATGGGATTCTCCAGGCAAGAACGCTGGAGTGGGCCGCCTTGTCCTCCTCCAAGGATCCTTCCACCCAGGGGTGGAGCTCGCACCTCCTGCTTCTCGTGCCTTGGCGGGCGGGCTGTTTCACCACTGGCGCCATCTGGGAAGCCCACCAGTGGGGTATCTGTCTCCATACCCATCCATCCGTCGCTCCATCCATACACCCACCCAGCTGTCATCCAGCTATTTACCTACGTTCCTCTCTATAAAATACGTACTACCAGGAAATAGCTCGCGTGGTTACGGGGCTGGGAATGACCCGCCGTGGGCACGCTGGCGGCCCAGGAAGGCCAGTTTGGTGACTTCATCCAGCCTGAGTCTGGAGGCCTGAGCCCCAGCTGACGCTGTAAAACACAGTCTCGGGCAGGAGGGGGTGCCAGGAGCCGCCCCAGCTCAGGGGGTGGGGCCGGAGGAGGGGCGTTCTCCTTTCCCCACCCCTGTGTGTTCCGTTCAGGCTTCAAGGGACTGGCTGGTGCCCCTCAACATAGGGGAAGCTGCCTACTTTCCTGCGTCCACAGTTCAGTGCCAACCTCCCCGGGAAACGCTACCCCCGCAGCCTCCCCAGAAGCCACTTCCCCTCTGGCGGGTCAGGCCGACACACTGCTGAGCCCGGCCCTCCGTCCCGGGAAGGGCAGCGACGGTTCCCACCGGCCGGCCCTCGCGTCGCCCAGTGCCTGCGCCCGCCCCGTGGTTGCCTGCACCCGCACTTCCCTCAGTCACCAACTTAACGCAGCGCGGCTGGGCTAGTTCCTCCCGGATCCCTGTTTCTGGGCAAGGACCTGACCTTACTGCCAGAGGAGCAAGGCAAGCGGAGGTGCCCTGGGCTCCCCGAGAGCCACCCCATACCCGGCTCCTCAAGGAGGAGACCCCACGGGACGGCGGCCTAGCCTTGGCATCGCTTAGGACCACGGCTGGGGCAGCGGGCTGACAGTTGCCCTGTGTCCTGTAGGACGTGCTAGTCAATGCCGCCACCTTCCCCAAATCTGGACGCGCGGGCGGGGAGGGCCCGCTTCCGGTGATGAGAATGAATGGGCTGCTCACAAACATTCTGCTTCTCGCCCCTGTTGGTCCCTGCTCGCCTGGTTTTCAGTCCCAGCAAAGGGATGCTTTGAACAAAACAATGGTGATGTTGAGTTGGAAGGGGTAGGGTTTCCACCTGGCCCACCCTGGGCTCCTCTGCCAGTGGAGGGGGCCACGGTGAGGGGATTAAGAGGAAATGGGGTCCTGCTCCTGAGTGAGGGCGAGACGAGGGGGTGATGAGGGTCCATGGCAGAGGTCACCACCGGGAGGAGGCCTTCGCTCCCAGCACCCTCCCCAAGAAGAGTGGTCTGGCCAGCAGGAGAAGCGGGCGAGAGGGCGTGGGAGGGGAGCAGCGGCGAGCCTGACCGCAGAGGGAGCATCCAGCGGCCGCAGCTTCCGGCGCAGACTCTTCTCCTGCGCTCTCATATCCGATTCTAGGAACTCTGACCCTGACACACCCCTTCCTTCCTCTTGGTTTTCGCTGTGCTGCTCGGCCTCTGCAGGGGAAGCGCCCAGCGTACACCGCCCCGCCGACTGCCAGGGAAGCCTGTGATACAGGCCCGTTCCCTCCCTCCACTGCGGTGCCTTCCTTAAAGTTTATTGTGTAAGATGAGAACAGAGCCGGGAGAGGGACACACCTCCCCAGAGGCCTTGGACGGTTACCAAACCCAGAACCACAGAACCGCGAGACTTCTGCCCCACGGGCTTCCAGCGCAAGGCTGCTCTTCTGCCCTGGGGAGCCGTCTTGTGCTGGAAGGTGTACTGCGGAGGGAGCGTGACTGCTGGCAGCGGGCGTTGGTCACTTTGTCCCCATTCAGCTGCACCTCACAGACGCTGCTCCTTGCTGGGGAGGAAGCAGACTCTGCCGGGTTTGGTGGGGCGAGGCCGCACCCCCTTGGTGGAAGCTCCACGCCGTGTTTCCTTCCTCTTTGGCAGCTACGGGGCCCCCAAGCTGGGCTGGGCCAGTCTGGTGCCCCGCCCAGGGCTCTGGGGCTTGAGCCGAGAATGCCAGTCGGCAGGTGGTCGGATGGTGGGTACGGGGGCGGCTGCAGGCAGGATTTCTCAGACGCACCCCTGGGACCGTGCGCACGGTATCACTACATGAGTGACTTCTCCTTACAACAGGGAAGTCACCCGGGTTGCTCTCACCTAACCACCTGGGCCTGCAGATAGTCCCGCTTGGAGGGTCAGAGGGGAGCAGGAGCCCTCCTGCCTGGGACGTGAGGATGGGGGCGCGGTATGAAGAGGGGACGTGGTCTCAGGCCGAGCAGCCCGCAGACAGCCGAAACGGGTGGGGCCTCAGTCCTGACGCTGTGCAGAGCTGAACTGCCCCTAGTCTGCCTGAGCCTGCAGTGGGTCCTCCCATCTCCCCAGAGCCTGGAGGTGGGGGGCCAGGGACCCCTGCCGAGCCCACTCTAATACCTCTGCCCGCACTCTCAGCCCCCAGCCTCTCCCCAGAGTCTGCAGTTGACCCCTGCTCCCCCAAACCCTGTCTGCTTCAGTGGAGGTGCTGGTCTGGTCAAGCCTCCTCTCCCCCCACCCCCCACCACGTGGAGGGAAACAGCTCCTCCCCTCCCCATGAGGGTCACATGCGAGCGGAGACCGTAGCATCTCCGCTTCTGTGGGTAGGCGAGTGGATGTCCCGGAGCAGCAGAAGCTGACCCGAGCGTCTGCTTGGACTTAGACGGCCCCTGGAAGCGTCTGCTTTGGACGGGTGCTGAGATGGGCATCCCTCCTGGATGCGTCTGTAGACTCTGGGCTCCTGGGGAGGGTGGCTGCTGGCCCTGAGGGGCAGAGGGGCGGTGAGGGCGCAGAGGGGCAGGGATCTGGGCCTGGAGGGCGTGCAGGTGGCCAGAGCAGAGGGGCCGGGTCAACGGTGGAGGAGCGTGGATGGAGGCAGGGGGCTGTCCTGGGGGCCCCGGAGATGCCACTGTTGGACCTGGTGTCTGCGGGGGTGGGAAGGGGGCAGAGCCCGCCTGGCGGAGCTCTTGCTGCCCCCAAGCGCCTCCTCTAGGTCGTGGGCCTGGGCCCTCGATCCAGGGGCCCCACAGCTGGGCAGAGGCTGGATCTTGGGAGTAGGAAGGGGTGGTGCTCTCTGCCCCCCTCGCCCGCAACCGCAGGCCCGTAGGACCCTTCTGGGGAGGTGGTGGTGGGGGCGGTGGGTAGGCGGGCCTACCGTTGGCTCACGGAGTATCTGCCCGAGCGGATGGTGAACCAGATGAAGGAGCTGAGCAGCATTGCGTATACCTGGCGGGGCCAGGGGGCGGGGCAGAGCACGTGTCCCAGCAGCTCCGGGGGCTCACCCCCACCCCCGGGGAAGGGGGTCAGGGAGGCCCCGTCACCCCCAGGCCTGCTCTTCCCTGCTCCCCGTGCAAGGCGGACCCTGGGGGTGGGGGCCGCGGGGGGGCGGTGAGAACTACCGTGAAGGCGAGGCCCAGGCCGATCAGGGTGGAAACGATGTTCCCCTGCACCCTCAGGAAGCTCTGGATACCCCGCAGGCAGTCCTGGGCAGAGGACAGCCTGTGGGCCCAGCCCGCCCCTCCCAGCCCGGGCTCGGTGCCTCTGCAGGGGCGTGGGGCTGCAGCGGCCACTGGGACCCAGGCTAGGGGAGCCGCCCGTCCCAGGACAACTGCCCCGAGCTCCAGACAGGTGCTGAAAACAGGCAAAGACAAGTAGGATGGAACCTGCCCCTGCGGAGACAGGGGGCTGCAGAGGCCCAGCAGGGCCTGCCTCTGAGTGGCCCCGACTGGCGGTGTGGGCCATGCGTCTGCCCCTCCAGGGCAGGCTGAGTCCCAGTTACTCTGGGTCCCGGGGACCCCACTGAGGGTGGCTAACAGGGAGGGGCGTTCTTCTGCTTCCCGAACCTCCCCGGCCTCCCCAGGGCATGGTGTCCACCGAGGCACCCTGTCTCCAGGGAAGAGGGAGGCCTGCCCCTGCTCTGAACCACTCAGAGACGGCATTCGGCTCCGGGGAAGGACTTGGCATTTGGGGACAGGCTGGGGCAGGGTGTGCGGTGGGGCAGGCAGGTCTGGGCTCTGAAGCCTGAGGTGGAGGGGAGAGGAGGCCAGCTTGGTGTCTGCCCCTGAATCCCTTTGACATCATCCCCACCCCCATGGCTGCACTTCCTCTTGGAAGGCAACCGGGGGGTCCGCCCTCCTGCCCCCTCCCCCGGGAGTCCCTGCCCACAAGGCCTTCACCGTCTCTCATGTCGCCTGCCGTCTCAGAAGGTGCAGGAAGCTGGCCTTCACCCCCATATTGCGGGCGAGGACCTGGGGCCTCCCCCCATCCCTCCTCTGCCCTCACCACCGCCCCCCACCCCACCTCCAGCACCAGGGCCCAGGGTGCTGTGCTGACTCCAACGGGCTGGGCCTCCAGCCATTTGCATCCTCCTGTCTGTTTCTTGGAGGGTGGCCAGGAGCCTCTTGCCAGAGATGGGGTGAGTTTGTTCCTGACCGGTGGGGGAAGGGAGCCAGGGGTTGGGGGGGAGGGGAGGCCACCGTCATCGGGAAGAAGAGGCTCCCTGCCTCCGACGCCCTCATGGCCAGATTCAGGCCCAGGCTGACCTTCCAGGAAATGTCCTTCCAGCTTTGGGGACCCTGGCACAGGCAGAGCTGCCCACTGCGCTCTGTGGGCGCTGAGTCTCCTACCTTCCCCTGCCCTTCTAGAGGGTTCTGACGGGAGGGTCTCAGTCCCCCAAGCTGGGAGCTGTGCGGAGTGAGCACCCGGGCCTAGCTGGGTCAAGTGAATGCAGCCCAGGCCAGCCGCCTCCCGGAGCGGGTCTGGGGGGCCAGCGGGTGGGTGTGGTCCTGCTCTGGGGCTGAGCCCCCAGGGATGGGGACGGGCCTCTCCCCTCACCTGTCTGGCAGCCTCCTCCCCCTGACACAGGTCGGCTTCCGAGCCCCCCAGGAGCCCGAGGGGTGAGCTCTTGCCACAGCACCAAAACTGCAGGGGCAGAAGAGGGAGGCGGTTNTGGTCCTGCTCTGGGGCTGAGCCCCCAGGGATGGGGACGGGCCTCTCCCCTCACCTGTCTGGCAGCCTCCTCCCCCTGACACAGGTCGGCTTCCGAGCCCCCCAGGAGCCCGAGGGGTGAGCTCTTGCCACAGCACCAAAACTGCAGGGGCAGAAGAGGGAGGCGGTTCGCTCTGAGACCCCAGGGGAAGAGAGGAAACTGAGGCACGACATCCTCCCCCGCCCCGCCCCGCCAGGACAGGAGCTCGGGGCCAGGCGGCTGGCTCTGTCGGGGGCACCCAGCTCCCAGCAGCCTGGCCTGCGGGCACCGAGACCGCCTGTGCCACCTCCAGCTGGAAGTTCACGTGTGGACACGGCCCTCGCACTCTGCTCCAGCCCTGCGGCCTCAGAAGCTGGGCCTCCCAGGGCGGAGGGAGACAGGCGCACTCTGCCCTGTGCCTTGCCCCACCGTGGTGTTGGTGACCTGGGGCCCTGATCTCCATACCCGGCCAGCTGGCTCTGGAGGGCTGCTCCCTTGTGCCCCTTTTATGGATGCCAGGCTGCCCAGAGCTGCGCCAGAAGGGGCCTCCCCACGTGCTCACCGTGTCCTGGATGGCCACCAGCTCCTGCCACCCGCTTCCAGATTCGGTCCTCAGTGCCCGCTCGTAGGCCCGGTCGTAGGCGTCCAGCACGGCGTCCTCCACCTGTGCAGAGGGCACCAGGAAGGCCGCGCTGGTGAAGCTCACATTCCTAACGGACCCCCCGACGACCCTCAGCACCCTCAGTGCTCAGCCGGCCTCCTCCTCTTGCTCCCTCGGGACCGGGCCCCCCAGGAGCAGGGCCTGCCTCCCCGGGTGCTGGTCACAGGGGCTCCCATGCTCCAGCCGAGGGGGCCTCCCCCAAGAATGACTGCTGATGCCAATCCCGCCCCTGGGGGTCCTGCAGGGAAAACCAGCTCTTGTCTTAAGGTGGGAGGAGGGCCTGGCCCGAGTGTCCACCTGCGTCTGTTCATCTGAATATGGATGGTGGGGAGGGAGAGTGGCCTGGGGGAGATGGCCAGGGCCCGCCGCGTGCTGGAGTTCAGCCCACAGGGATGCTCCGGGTCTTCCCCCAGAACCATCCGGTACGTTCCAGAAAGCCCAGGCAGCCGGGGTCCAGGCAAGGCCTAAGAGCCCAGGGCTGGCCATGGGCACCCAGGGCTGACAAGGCCCCTTGGGGCCGAGGAGAGCAGCAACGAGGGCCTGGCCGGCTCTGCCGTCACCCTGTGCCCACTCCCCAGGCCCCCTTCCATCTGCCCAGCTAAACGTCCCCTCCTGCGCCTTCTGGAGTGCCCTCCCCTTGCCAAGTTACTTCTCCAGAGGCAGTCTGGCATCGTGCGTCCCCAGGGAGTCTGGNGCCTGGCCGGCTCTGCCGTCACCCTGTGCCCACTCCCCAGGCCCCCTTCCATCTGCCCAGCTAAACGTCCCCTCCTGCGCCTTCTGGAGTGCCCTCCCCTTGCCAAGTTACTTCTCCAGAGGCAGTCTGGCATCGTGCGTCCCCAGGGAGTCTGGTGATTGTGCTGGGGTCGCTGCTCTGGCATGGGCAAGGCCTTCGAGCTCCCCTGCCCTCCTTCCCCGCCTCAGAGACCCTGAGCCCTGCCTCCCTTCCCTTCCTGCCCCTGGGTCGTGCGCCCGCTGGGATAGGTGGGCGGGTGCTCGGGGGTACCCTGCTCTGGCCACTCACCCCGCCCTCCAGAAAGGAAGCGGCTTCCCCACTCCCAGCCTGGAGGACTTGGGGGCAGGCAGGCGGGGGGCGGTCTTGCCCAGTGCTGCCCAAAGCCCTGATGCCCCTGTAGGGACAGGCGGATTTGCACCCCCAGCATCATGCTCAGAGCTCATCACCCTCTTGGTGAGACCCAGATCTCCGAGCCTCCCAGATGCTCCAGCCGCTTTGTTCCCTACCCGAAGGGGAGTTGGGCAGCGTCCTGGGCGGGGGGCCAGGCGCCAGGCTGGCCACCCCTGCAGGAGGCCTGGAGAGGGGCCCACTCCTGGGGGTGGAGACCGGCTGGGCTGTCCTAGTCTCCGTGGGAGGAGGTCTCCGAGGGGCCTGTAGGGGGAGCTGAGCCAGCCTGGGGTCAGGGTGCAGGAGGCTGTGATGAGGGCCAGCCCCCGCTACCCCCCACTAGGGCCCAGGGAGACCCTGGCCCCTCTGAGGCTAGGTGCTGCTACCAGGAACCCTGGCTGGAGGGGCAGGCCCACTGGGGCTGAGCTGTGGGTTCTTCCCCCTCCTACCTCCCCACCCCCTGCCGACCCCGGAAGCGGGGGCCACGAGCTCCTCCTTCGGGTGAAGAGGTAGACCCCCCAAAGCCACGCCCCTGGCCAAGACCCCTGGCCTGGACGTGGGGGCCAGTCTGACTCTCCTGAGGCCCGGTGTCCGGGTGGGTGGTGCTCCACAGACGGACCCCATGCCCGGGCTCGGGGTCGTGTGTGTCTCTAGGAGAGAAGTCTGGGGGGGCTGGGAGGTCTCAGAGGCCCTTGGGCCCTGAGATTTGGGTGCTCCCTGCAGGATGCCCTAATCTTTAGGAGCGATCTCCCAGGGCTCCGGGGATGCCCCTCAGGACAGGGTTTCTAGGCTGCTGAATACCAAGCAAGGGCCTGGGGTGTCCCTGCCGGGCCAGCTCCCCACGAAGACCGCTCCTAACCTTGCCACTGACCACCCCTCCCATAGTCTGCTAACCTGCCCAGTGGGGGATGCCTGGGGGGCCGGGGCAGTGGGAGCTGCAGGCTGTGCGTACAGCAGCCCCCCATGGCCCAGGGTCTGGCAGCTACCGGACCATGGGGGCGGGGAGTGGCCTCGGGGGGCGGGGCCCAGCCCGGGAGCTGGCGGACGGCAGCCTTTCACCAGCTCGGGCACCGCAGCACTCAGTCCGTGCCTGAATTATTAAGCGAGGCCTGGCAATTCATCACCCGCATTCCTGTCTGGGGACTGGGCAGAGTGGCTCTCAGGCGCTCTCAAGCCCTGTACTCACAGCACGACCACCTAGTCCTGCTGAACGCCCGCCAGGCTTCAGGGCACCTACCAGGGCCCGAGGCTGGGAGGGGGGCCGCGGGCCGGGAGCGGGGGTGGTCAGGGTCTGCAAGATGGCTCTGGGGCCACCGGAAGTCACGGCCATCCTCAGGTAGATGGTCCATCTGGACCCCGTGTTTCAGGATCTCTCAGGGGGTGCCAGGGGAGAAACAGGGGTGAACAGACCCCTTAGAGCAAACAGCGCGGCCCTTTGAGGGTCTCTGCTCCTGCCTCCAGGAGGACCCCATGGAAAGAGGGATCTGCTGGCCAGAGTTGGCCTCGACGCCAAGGCCCCCCAGGCGCCCGGGGCCAGGGGCACAGGACAGGCGGCTCCTGGGCCCCTGCCACCTGGGGCCCGTGCCCTCGTGAGTGCGGGTGATGGAGGTCAGGCCCGGGCTTGGCGGCTGCAGGCGGGCTCCTCTCGCCCCTTCCACTGTGCTGGTTCATTCCCGCACACGGGGAGGTCTTCATACTCCTTCACAGACGAGGACACAGAGGCCCAGGAAGGTGGGCCCATCGCCCAAGAGCACCGGACGCAGGGCTGACCCCGCCCAGGCCCCCTGCGCCCACTCAGGTGTGGAAGGAAGCCCCAGCCCTCACTGGGCCAGCCGGGGCCCTGAACACTGGGCCCCGAAGGCCAGCTGGAGCACAGCACAGACCAGAATGACTTCTGCTGGGGGTGGCGGGAGCCGTGCAGGGAGGAAGCCCAGCTGGGTCCTGTCTGCTTCCACCTCTTCCCCTTCCCAGAGCGGGAGCCCCAGAAGGGTTTCGGCCTGTGGGCCCTGCCCCTGCAGAACCGCCAGCCCTGGGCTTGGAGCTGTAAACACACAGGGTCAGAGTCAAGAGAGGGGGCTGCACTGCCCCGGCAGAGCTGCTCGGCTGGGCACCCTGGCAGCCGTCTTGGCAGGACCACCTGCGTGCTGACTCTAACCTCGCCTGGCCCGGCAGCTCCTGGGTGGTGGGCCAGCAGCCTGGCTCGGCGCCCGTTGGTCTCCGAGAACCGAGGCTGCCTTTCTGGGCTCCGAGCCCCCCAAGAACCAGAGGGAATGCCCTTTTCCCCTCTGGTCAGGGGTAGGTGAACCCAGATGGTGCCAGGATGGTGGTGAAGAGTTTGGGGTGATCTTTGGGCAGCTAGGGGAAGAGGCTTTGACTCAGGGCTAAGAGTCCTGATGGTGGTCCCCTCTTGCTCTGGCTCTGCTGGGGTGACCTGGCCCCCTTCCCACCCCCATGGGCCTGAGCCCCTCCATCTGCAGACCGAGAGGATGGCACTGCCCTGCAAGGTCTGGGGATGCCCCCTCAACTCCAAGGAGTTCAGCGGTGGTGGGGGGATGGGGGAACTAGGCCCGTGCTGCGGGTAGGGCAGGGCAGGGCAGGGCCAGCGTAGGTAAAGAAAAAGGGTGAAAGTGTGAGTCACTCAGTCGTGTCCGACTCTTGTGACCCCACGGACTGCAGCCCACCAGGCTCCACTGTCCATGGAATTCTCCAGGCAAGAATCCTGGAGTGGGTTGCCATTTCCTTCCCCAGAGGGTCTTCCCAAGCCAGGACTTGAACACGGCTCTCCCGCACTGCAGGCAGACTCTTTACCCACTGAGTCGCCAGGGAAGCCCTCTGGACTTTAGGGTGGGTAGCCACACACCTGAAAACAGCACGAGCTTGGTCTCCCGACCCAACCGTCCTCTGCACGTTGCATGAACATCTTGGGGCGCCTATGTGATCAGGGCTGGGGCCGCTGGGGTCCCCGATACACGGCCAAACATACGCCACTGGTCACCTGCCTGCACGGGGTTTTGCCTGGAAACCCAGGGTCCTCCGGGCCTTTCCTAGTGGCTCAGTTGATAAAGAATCTGTCTGCAATGCAGGAGACCTGGGTTCAATCCCTGGATCAGGAAGACCCCACCCCCCAACCTGGAGAAGGAAGTGGCAACCCACTCCAGTATTCTTCCTTGGAAAATCCCGTGGCCAGAGAAGGCTGGCAGGCTACAGTCGCAAGAGGCGGACACGACCTAGAGGCTAAACCGCCGCCCCAGCAGTGTCCTCCAGCAGGACTGGTCGTGGTCTCCCCGGGCTGGTCCTTATGGATGCAGAGGAATCTGAAGCCAAAGCGAGGAGAAAGGCGCGCTCGGGGTCTCAGAAAGTCTGGACAGGGCCTGTGGGGCTGGCTCCCCAGGGACTGCTTTGGGATCTGGCCTGGGCTGGGCTCCCACAGGCGAAGCCTGGGCCGGGGTTCTCCTGCCTGATTTGTGTCCGCTCCTGGGGACTGGGGGGCGGCCTCTGCAGGCGCTGGCCACTCAGCCAGGGAGCAGCGGTGGGGCGAGAAGCCCCTTTGGGAGAGGCACCCAGGGGCTGCTCTTCAGACTCACAGCTCGGCTGGGGAGCGAAGCTGAGCCTGTCGGGGCCACGGGCACGGGGCACAGGGGCACGGGGGCACGGGGCACAGGGGCACGGGGGCACGGGGCACAGGGGCACGGGGCACGGGGACACGGGGCACGGGGGCACGGGTGCTGGCCAGTCTCACTCTGCCCTGGCTGGGATCGGTCACGTGGACCCGCGGGGCCCCCTCCTCAGCCGACTGTGGACCCTCCTGGCCCCACCAGTCCTCGGCCTCTGCAAACAGAAGCCCATCTGGGGCTGCATCCCCCATCTCTCTTGACCTCTTGGGCACCCGTTTCCTCTGTCTGGCCACAGAAGTTCTGACCTTGACCCCCAGCCCCGGTCTGGGAGGACTCAGTTCTGCTCATGGATGTGACCAGTCCCGTTTCCCAGGCAGGCTTTCAGCTCTGACTCAGGGCCTGGAGTTCAGGCAGAATTTCTGGAAGGCCAGGCTGCCTCCACCCTGTCACTTGGGAGCGGTCCCTCCTGAGCTGTGGTCCTGCCCTCCTCCCTGGGGTAGCACCCACCCTAGACCCGGGCCCGCAGGCTTCAAGCCCTGTTGTCCGGGGGCCAGCGTCCCTCGTGACTGCATTATCTCAGAACTGGGGCCTCCCTCCCCGCCAGCCTCGAGCCACCCCGGGGTCCCTCAGAACCAGCAGCACCCAGAGACGGAGGGGTGGGTGGATGGAGCTTCCTCCATCCTTCGAGAGGAGAACGCAGCCCCCCCAAAAGGGACCCACGCCCACCATCGCCATGACCGCCACCAACGTGGACGTCTCTGGGAACAGCCCCCAGTGACCATGGAGGGAGCGGGTCACCGGGCAGCCCGCCTGCAGGCAGGTCAGGGCCGCCCTGAAGGACCCCTGGACACCCTGTCCCCTGGCCCGCAGCCCCCGCTGCGAACGGGCCTCTCTCCCAGCCAGGCCAGGGCCCCGTCAGGGGTGCAGCCTTCGAAGGTGCATTTTCTGGAGCCGACCCCCCCAGTCAACCCTGCAGGCCTGGGAGGCTCCCCTCCCCCAGCCCCCCAGGTGCCATCTTCTGGGCCCCGGGGGCCCTGCCCCCTTCCTGCCCCGGGAGCTGCCACTCAGCCCAGCAGAGGGCCAGCCTGCAGGCAGAGAGTGTCCCCAGCGTGATCCCCATACCTGCCTGCCTACCCCAGTGGCCGCAGGAGAGAGGGAGTAGGGGCCCTCCCCCGCGTGACGGGGCTGCGCTCACCTGAGTGGGGCTGTGGGCCCTCCAGAAGGCTGCCTGCACCAGGGCGCAGAACACCAGCGCGAAGCTCAGGAAGGCCTGCGAGGGGGCAGGGAGGAGGCACCCTGAGTCCAGGCCCTGCCGTGGCCTGGCGGCTCCCCCTGCCGCGGGCAGACCTGGGGCGGCTGGCACACTGGCTCCCAGGCCTCGCTAGGCCCTTCTCGGGAGGCCCCCACATCTGGCTTTGGCTTCCCAGGGCCCCGGGGAGGCGGCAGTCAGGCCCCGGGCTGAGGGAGAACCCTGCCCTCTGCGCCTGGGGCCAGGAAAGTCACAGACCCCAGAAGGGCCAGGCAAACCTTCCCTGAGCCTGAGATTCAGAGTCAGAACAAGTGCCCCCTTCCAAGTGGTCTGGCCCAGAGGGGCGGCTCGGGGATGTTGGCTGCACTTGGAAGCGCTATGCTTAGTCACTCAGTCGTGTCCGACTCTGTGACCCCGTGAGTCACTGGACCCGCCAGGCTCCTCTGTCCGTGGGATTCTCCAGCCAAGAATACTGGAGTCGGTGTCATGCCCTCCTCCAGGGGATCTTCCTGACCTGGGGACCAAACCCGGGTCTCCTGCAGGCAGATTCTTTACCGAGCCATCAGGGAATCGCCTGGACAGGAAGGGCCTTNCCAGGCTCCTCTGTCCGTGGGATTCTCCAGCCAAGAATACTGGAGTCGGTGTCATGCCCTCCTCCAGGGGATCTTCCTGACCTGGGGACCAAACCCGGGTCTCCTGCAGGCAGATTCTTTACCGAGCCATCAGGGAATCGCCTGGACAGGAAGGGCCTTTTCCAGAAGGGACAGCTGGTTTTGCCTGGTTTTCTGAAACAGGCCTCCCAGAGGTTCAGGAGCTGGGGTTCTAGCCAAAAGCATGGCCCAGTGGCCACCCTGAGATGGGGTGACTCCCAGCAGAGGTGCTCCTCTTCCCACTGGTGTGCTCCCCAGGACCCAGCGGGCCTGTCCACCTCCTGCCCATGCCCAGGCCTCGGGCTCTGGTGGACCTTCCCTCACAGGGGTTCTGAAGCTGACGAATATTTGTCCCCTCCCCCCAAAATATACACACGTCCCCAAAGCTCTTTTGTGGGTCGTTTCAGAGGCTCACCCCAGGCTGCCCTGGGGACGTCCCCCACTGTAGTCTGACTGGTCACTTTGTGCTGGGGACACTCCCACAAGCCTCGGGCTGAGCCTCCTCCGGGAGCTCTGGATGGTCAGTCCGCATGCTGACCACCTGGCCCAAGGGTCTGGAGTCCAGTATCGCTCCTTCCCGGGAGTGGAACTGTCTGCCGCCTGGGGCTGGTGTGGCCAGGTTCTCCCAACCCAGGGCCTTACTGGGGTGACACCAGAGTCCACGGCCAGCACGGGGTCCATGGCCAGCATGGAGGGACACCCTGACAGTGCCCGGGCTGGACGGGGACGAAGAAGACTGTTCTACTCCACACTTGGTGGGGGGGCTGCATCCAGGAGATGGCAGGCCAGCCCACCAGCTCCCAGACTCCATGCAGGGACGGGGACCTCCAGCTCTGCTCAGGGGCGGGAGGCCCACCAGCTTCCACCCCACGTTTCCTCCTGCCTGCCCAGGGGTCCTCCAGGCCTCAGTCTCCAGGCAGCTCTGGGATGCCCCTTCCTTCCCTCCCTCCTCCCCTCTTCCTCCCTTCCCTCTTCTCCCTCCTCCCCCTCCTCCTCCTTTTCTTCCCCCCTTCCCCCTCCTCCCTTC
>SJYA01006571.1:7363-20788 GCA_006410615.1 Neotragus moschatus
TGTGTGGGGGGGTGGGGGGTGGGGGGAAGAACAGGGAGGCTTTTCCAATCCCAAAGGCTCAAAGCCAACCAGAACAGGGTGTGCCGCTCAGTCCAATGACTAGTAGCAGCATATCTGATGTTAATTATGACAGAAGAACGTCCAGGCAGAAAGAAGGGAGTCCGGGGTGACCTAATGGGTTAGTTTACCTAATTAGCGCTGTCTGGACCTTGGACGGGTTTTCATGAGCTTGGCAACGCAGAGTCACAGCACAATAGAGTTCCTGCTTGGAGGCCTCTGTCCATTCAGCGCCCAGCAGCCTGTGGCTGGCGTCAACAACTGGGCAGCACGGACACCTACTGAAGATACACGGAAACACACAGAGGTGCAAGACGGAGGGCAGAAGACGTGGGGCAGAATTCCCGGGGAAGCAAACAGCATTTACAGAGGGCACAACAGCCATCTAAATCTAGGAAGCAGACAAGGGCGACACGGCGATGCACTTGCCACTGAGAGGCTGCCCAACCCGAAACCTCGGCCCACAACCCCGCCCCCAAGCAGCCTCGAGCCCTCTTCTGGTCCCCCCACAGGGTAAGACTGAAAGCTCCCATTCTGGCCCCAACCCAACGGCAACACCAGTCCTTTCTGACAACTTGGACAAGGCAGCTGACAACAGACACATGACAATCAAGGGTCACTGAGTTAGTGGAATATCTGGAAAAAGCAAATACACAAGAGTTTCTCTCACACTGGAAGAAAAAAGAAATTGTGCATACAACTAACTACTGTAACTGTGTTTCAGAATCCTGTGTTAAGCTCAAAAGTTAGAAAGATGGGGCAAGCTGCTGTTATAGTAACCACAGAATTTTATCATTTCTAGGACTTTCCCATCATCCCATACAACCTTAGGAAAAGTCTGATTTGTTAGCAATATCTATGCTATATATTTACTATACTAACTTTATTTCCAGGAATGAATGCTTATAAAAGGCTACAACACACTAAAGCACTTGGTTTTTTGAGTATTCAGTTTTTGTTTTTGGTTTTAAATGAGTCACACTGAAGAGACACTTCCTTTTCCTGGATCAGTTTGTGCAAAATCTTTAACTGAGATGGATGGTGAGAAGATGATAATGAACAAGAGTTATTCATTAAAAAGTATGGAACACTTAGCATGTTCTAGGCATTATCCTAAGTACTTTATACACTTTTTCCTTTCTGCAGAGTAGGAACTCGGAACTACGAGGATAAATATCTTGCCTAAGAGCGCGTAAGGAACCCAACACAGGTGGTTTTTCCTATAGTGTCTGAAACAGACTGCTGGTTGTTGCTAAGCGTCAGATGTAGCCAGTTTTGCATTTAGAGCCTACTTTAAAAAAAGAAGTGTCACTCTGAGCACTAAATTTTAACTTGGCACAGCAGAAATGTAGGAATTAGGAAAACAGGTTCTTACCTTCCAATCTCATGTTTTGGGGAGGGTATCCTGGCAGCATTATTTTCTTGAGCCCTACCCCTCAACAAGGAATGCATAGGTCTTTTCTCTTACACTGGTCAGTTCTCTCAGAGAGGACTCTCAAAATAAGCCTTGTATCCTCAAGTCCAGAGTCTTTCTGCCTCAACTCTCCAGAAAGAAAATCATCAACCTTTCGATAGGCACTGAGGGAAACAATCTGGGCATTTCACTGCTTCTTAGGAAAATGTCTAGTCAACCCACCTCCCTTGGTTCTGTCTACATCTCTTCTTTAGAAGTACCTGCTGCTTTTTAATTTGTGAGCCTTTCTAGCGTCCTATGGTACACTGCCTTGCTTTTGGATTTCTTCTCCTGCCAGTTTAAGTTGTAGTGTTCTCTTTCTGCTAAGAAGTTCCTTATCTTTTGTTCATCTGTTTTCTAGCTTTCAAAATTTGGTCGCTGTTGCCTCCTCTCTTGTTCTGTTTATTTTGTAGGTTTTTGTCTTTTTTACCCTTTACTGTCATATTTGTGGAGGTTTTGGTAGGGAATAGGGTTAAGCACTGGAGAAGGCAATGGCACCCCACTCCAGTATCCTTGCCTGGAAAATCCCATGGATGGAGGAGCCTGGTGGGCTGCAGTCCATGGGGTCGCACAGAGTCAGACACGACTGAGCGACTTCACTTTCACTTTTCTCTTTCATGCACTGGAGAAGGCAATGGCAACCCACTCCAGTGTTCTTGCCTGGAGAATCCCAGGGGCAGCGGAGCCTGGTGGGCTGCCATCTATGGGCTTGCACAGAGTTGGACACGACTGACCCGACTCAGCAGCAGCAGCAGCAGCAGCAGGGTTAAGCACATACGTTCAATCTGTCACATTTTATCAGAAGATTTCTATAGGCTTTTTCAGCTCTCTGTGGCTGGCAATAGATTATATAACCTAAAAGTAATGATAAAGCAAATGCACCTAAGGCATTCAAATATATTTCAACTGTTTAAAAAAGAAGGGAACAAACATCTTGAGGAAGATACTTAATCTTTCTGATTTTCAATAAAATATGAAACAAAAGGTTAAAAAAGTTTCTTAATAACTCTTTAAACTCTAATATCCTTCAACAAAGGCCAAAAAGAAATCACAGTACTGTATCTACTCAACCTAAACCATTTTATTTAAAACATTTGTGCACACATATTAAGACTCCTACATGGATGGTATGCTAAGGGTTAACAGTATTGTTAAGGCACAATCCTTAAATATTACCTCATTTTTCCCTGGTGGGGGGGAGAAAGGATAATCATATGTTAATATTATTCAGGATTACTCTCAGCAATGAAAGATAGGTAATCAAGCTTGGCAAACTCCTGCTTATAGAGGAGTACATGACATAACACTGCAGTGAGTTCTTAAAGCATAAAACCTCAGCCATACTCATTGTACCTTGTCTGTTCTGATTTTTAAAAAAATAGAACATTTTACCTACATCTTGTGGTGCTGGAGAAGACTCCGGAGAGTCCCTTGGACTGCAAAGAGATCAAACCAGTCAATCCTAAAGGAAATCAACCCTGAGTGTTCATTGGAAGGACTGACACTGAAGCTGAAGCTCCAATACTTTGGCCACCTGATGTGAAGAGCTGACTCACTGGAAAAGACCCTGATGCTGGGAAAGACTGAAGACGAAAGGAGAGGAGGGTGGCAGAGGATGAGATGGTTGGGTAGCATCACTGATTCAGTGGACATGAACCTAAACAAACGCTGGGAGACAGTGGAGGGCAGAGGAGCCTGGCGTGCTCCATGGTGTACGAAGAGCTGGACAGGACTCAGTGACTAAGCAATAACAAAAGGGTCAAGAAGGGTCTGGAGGACTGGAGCCTACAAGATTATGAAACCAACCTAACCAGTCTCTAACCTAGGCTGAAGGTCAGCAGAGCATCAAGGAACCTCTGTGGCAATGTCCTGGAGCACATCTGCAGAAAGTCTGGTAAACTCAGAACATACATCCCGTGATCACAGCCTCGCCTCCTGGGAAATACAATAACCATCTTTAAACTTACCATCTTTAGAGATACAAAGCTAAACACCAGTCCCCTCATCCTGAAACTCTATGTGTGGACACTACTGCTTTACACGGAGGGGCAGTCCAGTCTAACAAACAGAAACGTGTCAGTGTTTAGTGAATTCAGTACCATATCAGAATAGGGAATAAGCATCTCCTCCCATGCACACTGTGGAGAACCATTTGCATTACAGCATGGTATCACACATAATGCCCCCTCTTCCTCTAGTAAATATGACTGAACTTTTCATTCTGTGCAAGGGCCACATGGGATGTGACATTACACACAAGCCATGTCTTTAGGAATATTTTATTTTGTATTAACTCAAGGAATAAAAAAGACTCGAAGGGTTGAGTTAAAATTTCAACTTTAGTGAATTTAGGTCATTCAAAAGTCAGGACTGCTGTTTGATATGCTTTAATGATTTTTTGTTTTCTGGTTACCCTACTCTCTTCTTCAGCGAAGAACCTGCTGCCAAGAAATGTGAACATCACTTTTATTCACTGAATCAAAGAAATTTGCAGGATTTGGTATAGAGAAGAGCTTGTCTTTCATGTCTAAATGGAATACATTTGTTGATATACATTCAGTATACACATATATATCTGAAATAAGAGTAGGAGATGTGGGGAATTCCCTGACTGTCCTGTGGTTAGGACTCTGCACTCTCATAGCTGAGATCCTGGGTTCAATCCCTGGCCAGGGAACTAAAACCCTACAAGCTGTGCAGTGTGCCCCCCCCCCAAATACTATTAATTAAAAAAAAAAAATCAGTACCCAACATTTTTTGAACTCTTGTATTATTCTAGTCACTGTATTGCTTTCTAAAGATTATTTAATTTATATATTAGAACAACTCGATATAAGGTATATTTTCCCCATCTTACAGATAAGTAACCTGATCATCAAAGGGTTAAATAACTTACCCAGGGAAGCACAGTTATTATAAAACAAGGCCAGAATTTAAACTCAGACAGGCTGACTTCAGAGCTCTTGACAACTGGGCATACTGCCTGGTACCATAACTAGGTGATTCTAGGGACAAAGTCTCTTAATTTTCTATCAATAATTGGAGCTTCTAAATGGTCCAGTCTGAGTATCAACAACAGAAAAGTGAACATGTTAGTCGCTCCATCATGTCAGACTCTTTGTGACCCCAACGACTGTAGCCCACCAGGCTCCTCTGTCCATGGAGTTCTTCAGGCAAGAATACTGGAGTGGGTTGCTGTAACCTCTGAGGGATCTTCCCAATCCAAGGGTAGAGCCTGGGTCTCCTGCACTGCAGGTGGATTCTTTACTGGCTGAGCCACCAGAGAAACCTATCAACAACAGAACAGGAGGTCTATTCTAATTAAGAATACCCTCCAGAAGGAGGAGGATTTGGCTAGAAAACTTGACTCGTGATTTCAGAAGTTAGAGATACAATCATTTGGTATGAACTGTACTGAATGAAAGCCACTGTTGTTTCCTGCTTCTGGAATGGGACATTATAAACAGATGCCTGGCAAGCCCCTCAATCCCATTACTCACTAATGACAATCAAGTGTCACCATTGCTATTATACCCCATCAATGACTATGTGCATCTAATGGCAGCACAGACATGTATGTCTGATACATCCCACACATTATGGAACTACGTGTCTTATTTCCTTATAGGTTTATACATATATTCACACATAAGAAAATGCTACCAAATGGAATAATATGCATTTCATAGCTAAGAAGCAGAGCTACAGCTATTCCAAAAATGTCAATACCTAAAAGTATAAATAAAAGAATGAGTAAAATAAAACTTAAGAGGGGTGGTAGGTAGGAGAAAGGGCTCATGCTGACTCAGTGGCAAGGCATCCTGTAAGAAAAACAGAGAGCTGAAAAGGGGTTCTTCAAAGTATCCATCCAGTCCTTTCACTTTCTTCCTTACAAGCAAAGTGAGCTTGGACCAATTATGTAAACTTGGCTGAGATCTCTTTGACAATTTTATTATGTAAATTATATTAACTGAGCCTTAATGTACTACTGCCCTCTTTCTCTTCTCCCAGCAGTCCCAATGCTAAGTCACTGCAGTGAGTGGAACTGCAGAAATATATGGGTGATGTGGAGTGGAAACAATTCAAAGAGAAGCCTCACAAAGGAGAGGGAATTCTGCCATGGTCTATGACTCTAGGCATCTGTCTAAGAGAGCTTCAAAATAATGAGTCTATTACAAAGTTCATTTTCCCGTAATAATGATCACCAGTTCTGTACTCAGCATCTCTATGCTGAGTATAGTATCAGATCTCAAGAACAAGATGAAGACGCAAGACTTCTTCAAGTCTAATGCATTTATCAATCAATCATTAGAGGACATTACTGTTCTTGGAAGATACTGTAGTGTGTTCCTGTACAGAATCACCAGACATGTCATTTTTTATAAGATCAGGATTAAAGGCAGTACCAAAGATAATTTCCAAAAGAAATATAAATATAAGAATAAGTACAGTATATATGCAATTATCTGTTATTTATATACCCATTGAAAGGAAGAAGAATCACCCACAAGGTATCCCACAAGGTATCTAAACTTTGATTCTCTACCTCCTATCCAATTCTACTTACAATTGTAATGATTTTTGATGTAATCTTCATACAACTACACTCCACTATGAATAACTATATGCCTTTGGGAAAGTCTTTTATTCCTTTTGACATAGTTTCTAGCTCTGTAAATTAGATTATCTTGAACAGTTGAAATAGGACTATGCATCTGTAACATAACCCTGTCATTGAAGGTCCACAAATAGACTATTTCATTCTCCCTACACGAAAATGAATATAGACACCCCCTTCACACCCCGACGCTGATAAAGTCTTTCTCTTCTCTCGCTATGGGCTGCTAGGGAGGAACTGACCACTATATCTGCTACTTTCACCCATAATCCCAAATCAACTGAGTCAAATGAATAGTAGTTTCACTGCTTCCATGTAGATTCATGTGCATTCGTTTTATCCCAAGCTGTGGTGGGAAGAATAAAAACTAGATTTTTGTGACACGTCAAACACAGCAGTGTTCCACTACTGTTATTATTTATTCAGTGTGGATTGGAGTGCTGGTGGTAAAGAGAAGACATTTTAGAATTGTCTATCTCAGCTGAGATGGGATTTTGTGATTATTTAGAGTCACAGAGTGCACTGCTTATCCACCCAAAGAGTTGGTCTACAAGGTCAAAGACTTGGAGAGTCCCTGCTATCATGGCACTTCAAAGATCAAAAGTCTACAACAAAGAGATGATATCAAAGAACCTGACCTACTGTACACACAGTGAGTAACTAATAAGGCTCTATGGTGTAGCACAGGGAACTCCACTCAATACTCAGTAGTGACCTAGACAGGAAAAGAACCTAAAAAAGAGTAGATGGATGTCTATGTATAACTGATTCGCAGTGCTATACAGCAGAAGTTAACACAACACTGTAAGTCAACTGTACTCCAATAAAAACTAAAAGCAACATCAAAAACCAAACAAAAAACCCAAAGAACTCTGACCAGAGAAAATGCAAGGAAAGCCCATATATCTAAGAGAATGGACCTCCTGTTCTAAAATGCACCAATATTTACTGTGTGATATACAGAAGCCTACCATGTTTTCTTGTTTTTTTGAAAGAGGTTTAAAAAGCAAAGGGAGACAACAAGTTTCTTGCTTTCTTTAATCTTAGTGAATATGAATCATTTCATCATCATGACTTCAATGACTCTCAAAGACCTCAGGTGAAAATGGAGGCAATAAAAAATGTAGCCGAAAACACAGAACACTCTGACATAAGTGAAGTGAAAGTGAAAGTCGCTCAGTCATGTCCGACTCTTTGTGACCCTATGGACTATACAGCCCATGGGATTCTCCAGGCCAGAATACCTTCTCCAGGGGATCTTCCCAACCCAGGGATTGAACCCTGGTCTCCCGCACTGCAGGCAGATTCTTTACCAGCTGAGCCACAAGGGAAGCCCTGACATAAAGCATAGCAATTTTTGGATCTGTCTCTGAGAGTAACGGAAATAAATGCAAAAATAAACAAATGGGCCCTAATTAAACTTAAAAGCTTTTGCATAGCAAATGAAACCATAAACAAAACCAAAAGTCAACCCACAGAATAGGAGAAAACAAGACTGACAAGGGATTAATTTCCAAAATATACAAACAGCTCAAAAAAAGTGGCGGGGGGGGGAGGCGCAGAAGACCTAAGGAGACATTTCTCCAAGACATATATTTCTTAGTAATATATCCAGTCTTCCACGCATTGATTTTTGTTTCCCCTACCATTTTATTTCTTCTTACTACAGATGTGTAATCGGAAGATAATCACACAAACTTTTCAGCTGCTGTATTCTGAGTCAAACAAGGTTTCACTAACAAAGTGTCTATCATGGACAGGCAAATTTACCACAATATAATCATTAAGGGAAGAAGGCTTCTTCTGCTCCTTATACCTACAAATATTTTTTTAAAATCTGTTTTTCTTTTGTGCTGAAAATAGTACAGAGATAAAATGAATATCCATTGACAGAATGTAAAATCACTGCATAATAAAATATGTATCAGAATCTAGTTTAATAGTCAAGTAGTCAAAATGTTGTTACAAGTAACTGAGCAGTTCAAAATATACATGGAATGCTGGGCTGTGTTTCCAGGGCAACAAAATGCCAAGTTTCATATTACCTTTCGCAATAATTAACTAAAGTATTTACATTTAAAGTGGCACCTTTCACATGCTTCTGAAGATTGCTACGCTAGTGTAATTATAATGCTGATCAAGAAACTGTGCTTTAAAAAAACTACCTACCTGCTATAAGACTCGTTAAAAAAAAAAAGACCAAAAAAAACTGTTAGTGTACTCCAGATGCTTGGGATTGCGTTTTTGTACTAGATCTTGAGAGTAGAGTAAGAGTGGAAAAACTGAAACACTTTCAGCAGCAGTAGCTGTGATATGCATATTGTATTTACCAGTATCAGGAGAACCGCTATAAAGCAATGTCTCTACCACAAAGCAAAACAAGGAATAGTAATCACAGTTCTTGTAATCACAGACTTCCTTCCTAACCACTGCCCATTACCCTACACTCCACCATGGACTTTAGACAAGTGTAACAGAGATTTCATTTGTAGGCTATTCCAGTCTGCTAGCAATGATCATTATATCACTACACTGAAGACTCTCAGGTGAAGTCATGACAGCTGAAATAAGCCCACGGTAAAAGAAATGTCTGGCAATAGCAGACATCAACAGTGGCAGGACCAAGGGTAAGTTACCTGCCATATGTATAAATTCTTTGGCCAGCCAAGTTCAAACATACACACTCATGCATGTTATACTCACCAACCACTATTTGAGAAAAATAGCATAATGGTTAAATGGCCAGGCTTCAACTCTCTGACCTGGGTTTGATCTCATTGCCAGCTACTTCCTCGATAGCTGTTGTGTGTTTTTAGGCAAGCTACTTAATTTCTTCTGATTTTCCTTTTTCTTACCTATAAAATGAGGAAAATAAAGACTATCCATTGAAAAGCTTGTAAAGAAGCTCAGTTAGTAACATATGATCATGTGCTCAGAACATGAAGGAAGGCTGCTTTTATGATCTCTACTCTCTCCACTTTTATTCAACATAGTTTTGAAAGTTCTAGCCAAGGCAATCAGAGAAGAAATAAAAGAAACCCAAGTTGGAAAAAAAGAAGTAAAACAGTCACTGTCTGCAGATGACATGATACTAAACACAGAAAATCCTACAGATGTTACCAGAAAACTACTAGTGCTCATCAGTGAATTTGGTAAAGTTGCAGGATACAAAATTAATACACAGAAAGTACTTGCATTGCTATACACTAACAATGAAAGATCAGAAAGAGAAATTGAGGAAACAATCCCAAATACCACTGCATCAAAAAGAATAAAATACCTAGGGATAAACCTACTTATGAGACAAAAGACCTTTACTCTGAAAACTATAAGAAACTGAAGATGACACAAACCCGACGGGAGGATGTATCATTTTCTTGGACTGAAAGAATCAACACCGTCAAAATGACGATACCACCTAAGGCAACGTACAGATTCAATGCAATCTCTATCAAATTACCAATGGCATTTCTCACAGAAAAAGAGCAAAAACTTTTAAAATTTATATGGAAACACAAAAGACCCTTACTACCCAAAGCAATCTTGAGAAAGAAAAATGGAACTGGAGGACTCAGACTCCCTGACACCTCAGCTATATGACAAAAATATAGTAATGAAAACAGCATGGTACTGCCACAAGAAAACAGAAATAGAGATCAACGGAACAGGATAGGAAGCCCAGAAATAAATCCACACACCTGTGGCCAATTAATCTATGACAAGAAAGCAAAAATACACAATGGAGAAGAGACAGTCTCTTCAATGAATGGTGCTGGGAAAACTGAACAGATACAAATAGCATACTGAAACTAAAACAATCTCTAACATGATATACAAAAATAAACGCAAAAAGATCAAAGACCTAAATGTGAGGCTGGACACTACAAAACTCATAGAGGAAAGTATCTTTTGACTTAAATCACAGTAATATCCTGTTTGATCCACCACCTAAAATAATAAACATAAAAACAAAAATAAACAAATGGGATCTAGTTAGAATTAAAACCTTCTGCACAGCAAAGGAAACCATCAACAAAAACGAAAAGACAACCCACAGAATAGGAGACATTTACAAAGTGACCAACAAGGGATTAATCTCCAAAATATACAAACAGCTCATGTAGCTCAATACAAAAAAAACCACAACCCAATAAAAAAAAGACAGAAGATCTAAATAGACATTTCTTCAAAGAAGACATACAGATGGCCAAAAAGCACATGAAAAGATGCTCAACAGCACCAATTATCAGAGAAATGCAAATCAAAACTACAATGAAGTATCACCCCACACATGATCAGAATGGCCATCACCAAAAAGTTTACAAATAATAAACACTGGAGAAGAGGTGGAGAAAAGAGAACCCTCCTACACTGTTGGTAGGAATGTAAATTTGTACAGTCACTATGGAGAACAGTATGGAAGTTCCTTAAAAAGCTAAAAACAGAACTACCATATGATCTAGCAATCCCACTCCTGGGCATACATCCAGAGAAAGCCGTAATATGAAAAGATACATGTACCCCAATGTTCACTGCAGCAATATTTATGGCAGCCAAGACAAAGAAGAAACCCATCGAGGAATGGATAAAAAAGATGTGGTACATAAAAGCAACTGAATATTACTTAACCATAAAAAAAGAAAGAACATTCCATGCAGCAACATGGATGGACCTAGAAGTTAGTCAGAAATTGGCAAAAACAAGGTAGGTGGCTGACTTTGAGAAGAAAAAAATTATAAGATGGAATAGCAACTAGACTGTGAGGAGAGCTCAGAAATGAAACTCAGGGTACTACTTTGGCTTCCCAGGTTGGCTCAGAGGTTAAAGCATCTGCCCGCTATGTGGGAGACTTGGGTTCAATCCCTGGGTTGGGAAGATCCCTTGGAGAAGGAAATGGCAACCCACTCCAGTATTCTTGCCTGGAGAATCCCATGGGTGGAGAAGCCTGGTGGGCTACAGTCCACGGGGTCACAAAGAGTTGGACACAACTGAGTGACTTCACTTCACTTTGGAAGAACTGCAAAAAAATGACTCATCTTGCAGCTTAAGATCATGGTAAGATTTCATGAAAGAAGAGGTGCAGATACTCATTTATTTAATAGGCAGTTACTGAACACTTATTACATGTAGAATACTTTTTAAGGTCCTTTGTTAATTATCAAGTTTTACTGAACAAGGTTTACTCAAAAGGCAGACAATCTCAACAAATTGATAATATCACAAAGTGAGGTCCCGTGTGGCCAGTGTGACCTAAGTGGCACAAGCTGACTTCTACCAGTAGGCAAGTCAATGGTTACTGCTGGCTGGCGTGATCTGAAACGGCATCACAGAGTCTGGACCCTTGGGGTCTGGCAGACATTTAAAAGTGAATCCCTAGGGCAAGAGCAGGGTCCAATTTACAGATCAAATACAATCAATACTCATTAAGCAAAACTGAATGAGCCAGGAAAAGTTAATTCCATAAATGTAGGCTTTATGTTAGGGATTAGTGATACCTGGCTGGAAATTTAGGTTGGAACCAAATTATACAAACAATCTGGGCTATTTTTGAAATATGTGGCATGAAGAAGAGGAATGACCCTTAGTGGGTAGAAAGGCTTGGGTAATCATTTTATTCCTCTTCTAACTTCACATCTCGTATATGATAGGAGATCTACTGATAACTATGAGAACATACGAGTCACAGAGTTTTATCACCTTAATGAAGTTTACTTGGACAGACACTTCATCAAGTCATAACGTAAGTGAATGATGATGTTCACATCTCTATTTTACAACCAGGAATTGCAAATGGAAGGAGCCATGAACACAACTTGTAAAACACAGCACTACTTAGTGTCTTAATTGGAAAAGAGGCCTGATTCTGTCATAAAAACTAAGAATATGACTTCAAGTAGACTATAATATTTATGAATTTAACTAAGGTCAAATATCTTATTTTAAACTAATGATTAGACTACTAAAGTGAAAGCAGGATTCTAATTTGAAATTTATTAATAATATTTTCTCTTCTTTGAAAGTGGGCTATGAACAAAATTTGAATATAAACAGCAGAAATAGGAAACAGGTTAGAGCTTGGTTTAGGACGGTAGTCCACAGAACAAAGAGAAGAGGGCACAGAATGTGAAGGGAGAAGAGGCGCTGGTGAAGAAGCTAAAAAGTGAACCACAGATGCGAGGATATTAAAAGTCCATCATGAAGAACAGTAGAAGAGAGTGAAAACTTGAGAGAGGACACAGACCTACCTATTATTCTCACAGAGTTGAAAAGACACTGCAGCTAGAAAATTAGATACCCACAGTGCCGCCGCCTCCTCCTTGGGAGACCCACAGCTTCCTTTTCTGACCTGCTCCTGATGTGACAGAGGGGCGCTGTATCAGCTTCCCTCGAGGACCCCGAGATGGAGCACACACATGGCTGCCCCAACGAGACCCGGAACAGCAACTCCCCGCGGCCTGGATGTGAACGAACGTCCCCAGAGTGGCACCACGTGCCTTCTCGTGTTCCATGAATCTGCTGCCAACTTAGCTCCTAGCTACAGGCAGAGAGACAACAAGGAAAATGTTACTGAACTACAGGAGAAGGAACTCCTACAGCAAAAAAGGAGTCAGAAATGTGCTATGTGTTACCATCAGGTTCATGAACCTTTCCTCACAGTAGAAAACATGCTGCAATTTAAGGCCAAAGGGCCCCCAAACCTTCTCAAAGCAGGGCTCAGAGCTCTAGGGAAAGCCAGCTGGACACTGGTGTCCCTTTGTACCTACAGAATGAGTTAATGTCTCCAAAGTGTTTCTATACATATGAGCTGAGTGATTCCTACATGACTTAAAAAAATTTTTTTTGTACTCCTTAATTTTTACTGGAGTATATTTGCTTTACATGACTTTGTCTTTAAAGATGAGAAAACTGAAGTCAGCAAGGCTAGCTGACCTGACAAGGATCAGAACATAAAAATCATTTGATGGACCCACACAGAACTCGCAGTCCAGGGCTGTTAACCCGCACCACTTCCCTATACTGATATTCTGTTTCATAATGACATTTATTTGGAATTGCCTGAATATATATCTTTACTTGCTCAAACAACAGGTTCAGAGGAAGACAAAGTGTCTATAGTTCAGAGTTTTAAATGACATTAATTTGATTTTGGACTTTATTCAGCAAAACACTTATTGAGGCTCAACTATATTCCAGGCACAGGTAAGTGCTGGGGATACAAAATCAAATAAGACAGAGTCATTATCCTTCAAAAGTTCAACTTAGATTGGTTTTTCTCCAGAAGCACAGTTTGTCCAAA
>SJYA01006572.1:0-15575 GCA_006410615.1 Neotragus moschatus
CTAACTCCTTCATTCCGGGTCCATGCCTATGGAACAAAGGGAGGGGGTTTAGGGCCGTGCCTCTATTTTGTCAGTAATGCCTAACTTGGCTCCCGACATGTACAGGCTTTATTCGCAACTGGCAATAATTAATAGGTAAGCAAGATATTGGGCTTCCCTGGTAGCTCAGCTGGTAAAGAATCCTCCTGCAATGCAGGAGACCCCAGTTGGATTCCTGGATGGGGAAGATCCCCTGGAAAAGGGATAGGCTACTACCCATTCTAGTATTCTTTTGCATCCCTGGTGGCTCAGATGGTGAAGAATCCACCTGCAGTGTAGGACACCTGGGTTCGATCCCTGGGTTGGGAAGATCCCCAGGAGGAGGACATAGCAACCCACTCCAATATTCCTGCCTGGAGAAACTCCATGGACAGAGGGGCCTGGTGGGCTGTAGTCCATGGGTTTGCAGAGTTGAACACAACTGAGCCATTAAGCACATCTGCAAGCAAGATATCTTGCAAGAGTCAAATAATCAGTGGTATAGCCAGAAGCTGGAATCTGTTCAGTAGTAAAAAAGAAATATCAAGCTATGAAAACACAGGAAGGAAAGGTCAAAGTGTATGTGTATTGCTGCATGAAAGAAGTCAATCTGACAAAGCTATACACGGTATGATTCCAAGTACATAGGGCCTTCAAGTCCTTCCTCTCACAGGCTCCAAGGGGGCCTAAGCCTGAAGACACTGACCGCAGGCTCTGCTCCCCACTACAGGTGCTCTTGACCACTATTGACATATTAATACACAAACCCTGCTTGACCAACTCAGCAATATCACTCAAACCCAGTGTTTATGTATTAATGAGAGAAAAAAACTATAAGCCACTTCTATTAGGGCACCCAGAAAGCCTGAAATATCTATTCCTTTTCAGTAAAAACACGTCAGTCAATTGTTTCCAAGGCAACTTAATTTACTACATAAATAATCATCCTTGAATACTTCTCCTCTATAAGTCTAAATCTTGGAACTTTATTTGAAAGCCACCAAAAGTAAAGAGGAGACAAAAACTTACCACACTCACTCAGAGAATGAATTCAAGTGAAAAAAAATTTTTAACATATAGAATGTAATACTGTAATTTTTCCTGAAATTTACCTCTCTTAACTTTTGGGAACTATTCCATAAGCTCTTTTAAGCTCTATTGTACATCATTGAAGAAAGAAACTTACATTAACAGATTAACATCTTTGGAGTTCTTTTATACTTACTTTATCCTCATGGAAATAACAAGGATTCCCTGGTGACTCAGATGGTAAATAACCTGCCTGCAATGTGGGAGACCTCACTTCAATCCTTGGGTTGGGAAGATTCCCTGGAGAAGGAATTGGCAATGCACTCCGTGTTCTTATCTGAAGAATCCCATGGACAGAGGAGCCTGGCAGACTACAGTCCATGGGGTCACAAAGAGTTGTACACAACTGAGTGACTAACACACACATACAACCTAGGGATGGGACATAAAAGTTTCAAAACGAAAGCTTCCATGAAAAGACTTCCTATAGGATATCTGTTCCCAGTAAAAAACAAAAAACAGGAGTTGAAAGGATTTGATACAACCTGCTTCCAAGTGATTACTGTCAGATTCTGCTTATATAAAATACCCAGAGAGCACCCTCCTACCCCACCACCCTGCCTCTCCACCCCAGCTCCCTGAAAGAATACCATGGACAACTCTGCAGAAATAGGATAAACAACTGAAATACTGAGTACTGGTTTGTTTGAAATGCACCAGAGAATAAATCATTTGAATTGGAGAGGCAAAACCAACTTTGGGAAAGAGGGGAGTGATTTAGAACTTTAATAATATACTGCCAGCCCTACAAAGAACACCTCTAAGGGGCTAAGGTCTTCAATTTGAGATTCTGCACCCCAAACATTTGGAAAACTCAGAGGAAAAATGAAACCGTGTATCTTGGATTGGGCCTTAAACCCACATGCAGGGACTGGAACCCAACGTAAACCCACATAGGGACTTGAACCCTGCCTAAACCCACACTGGGACTTGAACCTGCATGCTGGGCTCAAACCCAGCCTAAACTCAGATTGTGTAGTGGGAATTACTAATAATCTACTTTCACAGCCTTGAGAATTTCCACAGAAATAGCACCTGGAAAAACAGCATATATTAAGAAACTGTGCTAATGATTATCTTTCATGTTTTCTTTTAAGAATAATCTCCTTGTTACAAACTCCAAGGCCAGACCCAGAAGGGATCATGAAAGCATGGACCTTGGAACACCAGGTTGGCATCAGGCATGAATACTGTCTATGCACTTGCTGATTGTCCCTGGTGGTTTGGTGGTTTAGTTGCTAAGTCGTGTCCGACTCATTGCGACCCCATGGCCAATAGCCTGCCAGGCTCCTCTGTCCATAAGATTCTCCAGGCAAGAATACTGGAGTAGATTGCCATTTCCTTCTCCAGGGGATCTTCCCAACCTGAAATTAGCCCAAAAGGGAACGGCCTGGGGTAAAAACAAGGAGATCTGGACTATGTCAGTGTAGTGTCATGGGAAAGATAAGGTCAAAGGAAAGTCTTGTAGTCTGCAATTAGGAATCAAAGCTAGACTCAGAGTGGACTCGGCTGCAGGTCCCCTGACCCACTGCACCAGATTTTGTGTCTTGTCTTCATTCTCATCACTCGCTCCTGGACCATTAGGGCAACAAGATTGAGATGTGAACCCACAGTCCTTTTTTTTTTTTTTTTTAAAACAGCTCAGCTCTTTATTGCAGAGAAGGCAATGGCAACTCACTCCAGCAATTTTGCCTGGCAAATCCTGTGGACAGAGGAGCCTGGTGGGCTGCAGTCCATGGGGTTGCTAGGAGTCGGACACGACTGAGCGACTTCACTTTCACTTTTATGCACTGGAGAAGGAAATGGCAACCCACTCCAGTGTTCTTGCCTGGAGAATCCCAGGGATGGGGGAGCCTGGTGGGCTGCCATCTATGGGGTCCCACAGAGTCGGACACAACTGAAGTGAGTTAGCAGTAGCAGCAGCAGCTTCTTATTGAATGTGTTACTAAAGAGGTTTAGTCAAAAAACCAAAGCCCAAGTCATCATCAGACTCTTCAGATTCTTCTTTCTTTGCTTCTATTTTCTTCTAGACTCACTCATCTGCTGTCCGGACTTACTGAGGCTCAGGGGGACCCTGGAGGTCTAGTGGTTAAGAATCCACCTTTGCAATGCACAGGATGTGGGTTCCATCCCTGGTTGATAAACTAAGATCCCACCTGCCACTGAGCAACTAAGCCCAGGAGCTCCAACTACTGAAGCATGCACAGCACAACTAGAATCCACATGTCACAAGGAACCATCCTGCATAAGAAACTACAATCCCAAGGGCCACAACTAGGACCAGATGCAGTCAAATAAACTAAAAAAAAAAAAAAGAATTTTTTTTTTTAATAAAAGGAAAGTGAAGGGGTGGGGGAGAATCAGCTTGTTCCTCTCCAAGTAGAGATAAGGTTTACATCATCACTACCTCCCCTTCCTAACAGGCAGGAGAGTGTCTGACCCCTTATTCAAATCAGCAGAAGGATGGTAACAGATAGTAAAATATGTTGAGTCACCTCATCTTTCCACATGAAGGTCTCCAACTTTGAAATGTCTTCTTTTCCTTAGATTCCTGTCCTTGGTCCTAAGGACCATTATCTTGTTGAACTGGACCAGCAGAATGCAGACCTCATTTTTTTTCTTTCACTTCATGACCTGGGGCATATCTCATATTTTTATTTATGTCTTTATAGTTCAGCAAGCCTGCTACCTTTCACAACATTATAGCTTTCTGAGCGATCATTAGCTTCCAGTGCTCTCCCAAATTTCCCTAGGTTTCCCTTCCAATCTATAATCCCCTACAAATACCTGTAAAACTACCCTATCCTATCCCTAGTAAAGTAGTGTGTCTGGGGCAGAAAGGAAAGGCTGAAAACCCTCAGCTCAGTCCATCGCTTGGTCCTGTCCAACTCTGCCACCCCATGGACTGCAGCACTCCAGGCTTCCCTGTCCATCACCAACTCCTGGAGCTTGTTCAGACTCATGTCTTTTGAGTTGGTGATGCCATTCAACCATCTCATGCTCTGTCTTCCCCTTTCCCTCCTGCCTTCAATCCCTCCCAGCATCAGGGTCTTTTCCAATGAGTCACTTGTTTGCATCAGGTGGCCAAAGTATTGGAGTTTCAGCTTCAGCATCAGTCTTTTCAATGAATATTCAGGACTGATTTCCTTTAGAATGGACTGGCTGGATTTCCTTGCAGTCCACGAAACTCTAATGCATCTTTTCCAACACCACAGTTCAAAAGCATCAGTTCTTTGGTGCTCAGCTTTCCTCATGGCCAACTCTCACATCCATACATGACTACTGGAAAAACCATAGGTTTGACTAGATGGACCTTTGTTGGCAAAGTAATGTCTCTGCTTTTTAATATGCTGCCTAGGTTGGTCATAGTTTTTCTTCCAAGGAGCAAGCATCTTTTAATTTCATGGCTGCTTTTAGAGCCCCCCAAAATAATGTCTGTCACTGTTTCCCCATCTATTTGTCATGAAATGATGGGTTGGTTGCTGGTGTCGTGGCTACTCTTGACTCCAAGGACAGAGAATCTGGAAAATAAGCTGGAAGATTATTATCCTTGATGCCCTTATGTATCCATCTCTTTCCCAGTGTTGGAGCTCCAATATCTTTAGAGTTTCTTCCTTGCATCTGATGATTTTGGGGGGCTGTGATAAGTCTACATAGCTGCAAGGGCTTTTCTCTAGCTGGGGAAACAGGAGTTACTCTCCAGTTGCAGTGCACAGGCTTCTCATTGTGTTGACATCTCTTGTGGAGCACCGGCTCTAGAGCACACGCTCAACAGCTGGTGCAGGGGCTTATTTGCTCCACAGTACGTGGGATCTTCCCAGATCAGGGATCAAACCCGTATCTTCCTGTCTCCTACATTGGCAGGAAGATTCTTTACCACTGAGCCACCAGGAAAGCCCTGTACATGCTTTTAAATGGAACACAGGTGAGCTTTTGGTGAAAACATTGAACCACCAAGGGGACTGATTCTGGTAAAGTCTAGGTCCCAGTATTACTCACAGGTAAGAGATCTCAACCTCTAGTTGTTTATATTATCGGAATTCTCATAGCCTATTTAACAAACACTAGGCCGAAGGAATTGCAAATAGCAAACAGAAAAAAAAATACTGATTCACAGTATACTCTTTGACATCCTAGCCATACATAAAATCTATCCAAGTCATTAATAGAATGGAAAAAGGCTCTTATACCCACAACCACCAGAAAGAAAGGATCTTTCTCAGTAAAAAGGGTACAATATATGTAACAGATTATACACCTAGCAACTGCTACACAAAGCCACTAGGTCAATCTGTACAAATACCAAACTGTCATGTTTCAAAGGCCCATTGAGAATGAATAGAACACTATAAAAACCTAAGCCTCAGAGCATATTAGAAACACACATATTCATCCATAGCGGCTCAGACATTAAAGAATCTGCCAGCAGTGCAGACGACCTGGGTTTGATCCCTAGGTTGGGAAGATCCCCTGGAGAAGGGAATGACAGCCCGCCCCCAGTATTCTTGCCTAGAAAAATCCATGGATAGAGGAGCCTGGTGGGCTACAGTTCTTGGGGTTGAAAAGAACTTGATATGACTGAGCGACTAACACTCATTCAAGGATCCGACAGGATCCAAATGTAAGAGGAAAAAAAATCACTACCTTTAAACCTTACATACTGCTGTTGAAAGAAAACCTACAGTATGAACTCACATTAATATTTGTTTCTGAAATTAGTAGAAACCCACCATTTAAGGATACACTTGAAGAAAGATCCACAATAAACATATTTATAGACTTTTGAAAAAACTCTTTCAGGACTTCTGTGGCATTTTAGTGGTTAAGCTTTCACTTCTAGGGGCATGGCTTCCTTTCCTTGTTGGGGAACTAAGATTCCCCACATGCTGCAGGGTCTCACAAATAATAACAATAATAACTTAAGAACACAACTCTTTTGTATTGAAGGCTTTCTGGAACATTAGGCATGGATTACTTTCAATAAAGTTACCTCATGTAACTTACAGTTCTTCTCCATGGGAGTTTCTATAAGTAATGATATCGGCCAATAAAAGTTTACAAACATGAAACATAAAAAATACTGTTTATAAACAAGATTTTATTTAGTAAATCCTTTTATGGTTTTGTAAACTACAAGGATCAGAAAAGCCTTTCCCACACTCTTCATTTTATATTATTTCTGTCCAGTGTATAGTCTAATTTGTCTTTGAATGGTTGAGAGATGGTTTCTGTCCAGTGTGAATTCTTTCATGTGCTTGAACATAACTGGAAGTGAAGGTTTCTGCAAATATTTTACATTTGTAGGGTTTTGCCTCTACTGTGAGTACTTTCATAAACTCTGAAAACATTTTGTATTCTAAAAGTTTTACCACATTGACACTGATAGGGTCTCTCTCCAGTATGACCACTTTCATGTATTTTAAAAGAACTTGGAGTAATGAATACTTTCTCACATTCTTTACATTTATAAGGTCCATCTCCAGTGTGTATTATCATGTGTTTCTGAAGGGTTATATTCAATGTGAAGGCTTTCCCACATTCCTTACACTTATAGGGTTTTTCTCCAGTGTGGGCTCTTTCATGGTTTTTAAGCAAGCAGGCATTACTCAATACTTTAGAACATTTTTTACATACATATGGTGTCTCTCCTGCGTGAAATCTTTTGTGTAATTGGAAGGCACTGAAATAATTGAAGGCTTTACCACACAGGTTACATTCACAGCATTTTCTCAACTCTGTGAATTCTTCCATGTATTCCAACAGGTTTAGGAGTTTTAAATGCTTTTCCATACTGTTTACATTGATAGGGTTTCTCTTCATTGTGACTGTTTTCATGCATTCTAAGACAACTGGGAGAAATGAATGCTTTCTCACATTTCTGACATTTATAAAGTAAACCTCCAGTGAATATTGCCATGTGGTTTTGAAAAGTTGTTTTGCATAGGAAAGTTTTCCCACATTCTTTACATTCATAAGATTTCTCACTTCAGTGGAAAGGCTTTTCCACACTGCTCACATTCATAGGGTTTCTCTCCAGTGATTCCTTTCATGTGTTTGATGAAAACTGGGATAAAGGAATGCTTTTTCACATTTCTGACATTTATAAGGTAAATCTCCAGTATGTGTTACCATGTGCTTTCAAAAAGTTACTTGCCACATGATGGCTTTCCCACATTCTTTACACTCATAGAGCTTTTCTCCAGTGTGCATTCTTTCATGATCTCAAAGATTCTGGGCAGTAGTCAATTCTTTAGAATATGTTTTACATACATGTGGTATCTCTCTTCTGTGGAGTCGTATGTGTGCCTATGCTGCTAAGTCATTTCAGTCGTGTCCAACTCTGTGCAATCCTATAGACGGCAGCCCACCAAGCTCCCCCGTCCCTGGGGTTCTCCAGGCAAGAACACTGGAGTGGGTTGCCATTTCCTTCTCCAGTGCATAAAAGTGAAAAGTGAAAGTGAAGTCGCTCAGTCGTGTCCGACTCTTGGCGATCCATGGACTGCAGCCTACCAAGCTCCTCCATCCATGGGATTTTCCAGGCAGGAGTACTGGAGTAGGTTGCCATTGCCTTCTCCATGTGTTCCTATAAGGAACCAAAATGTTTGAAGTCTGTACCGCACTGCTTACAATCATAGGGTTGCTCTCTGGTGTGAATTATTTAATGTATTTGGATTCTTTTAGGACTTTTAAAGGCTTTTCCACACTGTTTACATTGATAGGTTTTCCCTCTATTGTGACTGCTTTGATGCATTGTAAGAGAATGGGGATAAATGAATGTTTTCTCACATTTCTTACATTTATAAGGTAAATCTCCAGTGTGTGTTACCACATCTATTCAAGAAGTTGATCTCCATGTCAAGGCATTCCCACATTCTTTATATTCATAGGGTTTCACCCCTGTATGAGTATTTTTGTGGCTCTGGAGTGATTTTTCACACGGAAAGACTTTTCCACATTGTTTTCATTCATACGGCTTCTCTCCAGTATGACTCCTTTTATGTGTTCTGAGACCACTGGGAGAAACGAATGTCTCCCCACAGTCTTTACATTTATATACCTTCTCATGGCACTTTTGATGCTCTCTCTTGGTTTGTATTCAATGTGAAATGACATGTGTCTATTAAGGGATGAATGACTCAAGAAGAATTTTCCACATGCATTGCATTCCCTTGGTTTAAAACCACCAGTTTTCTTCTTCACACTGAGAGTTGGAATAAGCTTCACATTTTCTCCCCAAGAATGAATATCTTTCCTTTCAGAGAGTCTATCATAGGATTTCTGTAAGTAATGAGAGGCACATTATTAATGATTTGCTTCTTAATTATATTTATGGAAGAGTGAGGTTTTTAATCTTTTGTGAATTGTTAGAAGTTGAATATATTGAATGTTTGGCAATAAGACTTCCTCCTTTGCTATTAAAAAGTGATACTGAAATATAAGACTCATGAATACTGACTGCACATNGAAGTTGATCTCCATGTCAAGGCATTCCCACATTCTTTATATTCATAGGGTTTCACCCCTGTATGAGTATTTTTGTGGCTCTGGAGTGATTTTTCACACGGAAAGACTTTTCCACATTGTTTTCATTCATACGGCTTCTCTCCAGTATGACTCCTTTTATGTGTTCTGAGACCACTGGGAGAAACGAATGTCTCCCCACAGTCTTTACATTTATATACCTTCTCATGGCACTTTTGATGCTCTCTCTTGGTTTGTATTCAATGTGAAATGACATGTGTCTATTAAGGGATGAATGACTCAAGAAGAATTTTCCACATGCATTGCATTCCCTTGGTTTAAAACCACCAGTTTTCTTCTTCACACTGAGAGTTGGAATAAGCTTCACATTTTCTCCCCAAGAATGAATATCTTTCCTTTCAGAGAGTCTATCATAGGATTTCTGTAAGTAATGAGAGGCACATTATTAATGATTTGCTTCTTAATTATATTTATGGAAGAGTGAGGTTTTTAATCTTTTGTGAATTGTTAGAAGTTGAATATATTGAATGTTTGGCAATAAGACTTCCTCCTTTGCTATTAAAAAGTGATACTGAAATATAAGACTCATGAATACTGACTGCACATGCACTATATTGCAAGCACTGAACATTTATATCAAATTTAAGAAAATATTTTTCAGAGACATTTTCTAAGAATAACTAAATTTGAAGATGGGCATTCTGTTTTGCTTGCTTCTTTTAGAATTTTCATTTCAGACCATGATTCCCACAAGAGACATGCTTTGCATTGGGAGTACCACTTGCATGCTCAGTTATGTCCAACACTGTGATCCCATGGACTGTGGCCTGCCAAGCGCCCCTGCCCATTGGATTCTCCAGGCAACAGTACTGGAGTAGTTTGCCATTTCCTTCTCCAGGGGATCTTCCCAACCCAGGAACTGAACCCACGTCTCCTGAATCTCCTGCACTGGCAGGATGATTCTTTACCGCTACCACCACCGGAGAAGCATGGCTCACCTTAATTTTCTCCTCTGGTTTTTGAACTGATCTTCAATGTCATGATCTTCCTATCTTGCTTCTGTAATGAAAATCCAGAAACATGATCCTGAAGTACTAGAAATTATGGAATAATTATTGGATTTTTAGGTCCATTATGAGCTCTGATACTGTCCAGTTTATTTTTCTTTCTTTCTTTCTTTTTTTAACCACTCTGTGCAGCTTTCAATCTTAGTTCCCCAACCAGGGATTGAACCCAGGTCAGAACAGTGAAAGTGCCAAATCTTAACCACTGGATCATTGGGGAATTCCATTCTGCCAGCCTCTCCATCCTTACTTTCTTTACCAATATTCTCCCTTTCCACTTTCCACATCTACAGACTGGTAAGAAACACCTGTTTTCTAATACACAACAGGAAAGAATTGCTTCATTCTTACTTCCTGATTCCAAATTCCTGAAGTTTCCTAACATCACATCTCTGTAGAGTTTCCTCTGTGAAGAATCCAGTAAACCCCACTCCTCAGGGTGAAGTTCATAGCCACATCCTGCATAGTAAGATGCAGGAGACTGACAGAACTAGACATTCACACTTCACCTATAGGAAAAGTGCATATAATTCTGTTGTTTAAAAAGAGTTATTCTATGACTTGATCATGAGAAACTTACTCTCCACACTTCTCCAATAACATAACAGCATCATGAAGAAATGAAAATTATTTACACATCATTTCTGTGGTCACAATATCACTCTGGGCAGAGCCAAGAGAATGTAGGAAAATGACAGAATTCCTTTACAAATGAAACAAGTCTTTTTTATGAGGTATAATTGCTTTACAATGTTCTCTTAGTTTCTGCTGTAACAAATATCATCATGTTTTATAGTTCTCAACATATGCTTTTCACCTCTTCATCAGGCTTATTACTAAGTATTTTATTTTTTATGTGATTTTAAAAGATATATTTCTTCAATACTCCCCCTTCATGATATCATGTTATTTGTTCTTTAAATTACAATTATACACTGTCTACAGAAGTCATTTTAAATATGAAGACACAGGTAGGTGAGAAGTAAAGGGATGGATGAAAATGTACCAAGCCAAAACTAACCAAATGAAAGCTGGCACTGGCATACAAATTTTAGGCAATGTAGATTTCAAACAAGGAAAACCTCAGGGGTAAAAAGGGACTTTACCAAATAACAACAAGATCCATTCTCCAAGAAGGCATAAAAATCTTTCATGTGTACATACATAGCAACAAAGCACCAGAATACATAAGACAAGATGTGAAGAAAGCAAGAAGGGGGACTCCCCTGGTAGTTCAGTGGTTAAGAATCTACCTTTCAATGCAGTGGATGCAGGTTCAATCCCTGGTCAGGGAACCAAGATCTCACATACCACAGGGTGAATAAGCTCATTTGCCTCAACAAAAACCCAATGCAGCCAAATAAATATTTTTTAAAAAAAGAAGACAGTGGGGAGGAATACATGAACCTATTATTATAGTCATTCATCAACACCCACTTATTATAAGCTATATATTACACAGGCAGAAAATCAGGAAGGACAGAGTTTAATTGAATAGCACTATGATATGGCTCATTTTAATTGTAATCTAAAAAATAATTCAAAGAACAAGAGCAGAATTCTGAAATTGACATGGACCATTCAACAAGACAGAACATTTTCCAGAACATACAGCATACTTCAACAAATCTGAAAGAACAAAAATCACACAAACTATGCTCATAGAACTCAAAGGCATTCATGTAGCAATCAACAGATGCAAGAGAATTGGAAAACCCTAGAACACATAAAGATTTTTTAAGGCATTTATAAATAACACGATGGTATCAAATAAGAAGTCTCAAGACTAATTAAAATTTCTTATATGCTAAATTGTGGGAGGCAGTAAAAGCAGTGCCTACAGAGAAGTTTATGCCATCACCAAATACACTAAGAGAAAACAAAGATCTGTAAACAATAATGCAAGCATCTACCCAATGAAACACTAAAGAGAAGAAAATAGCACAATAAAATTTTACAAATCAGAAAGGAAATTAATAGGGCTTCTGTGGTGAGGCAGTGGTTAAAACTCCATGCTCCAAATGCAGGGGGCCCAGGTTCTATCTCTAGTCAGGAAACTAGATCCCATACGCTGCAACTAAGAGTTTGCATGCCACAACTAAAAAGATCCTGCCAGTATGCCACAACTAAGAGCTGGTGCAAATAAATAAAAAAAATTTTTTAATGAGCTATCACTATAGTTCTATAGCATTATATATATTTAATGATTAAAATGCAAAACACTCAGAGCACCAAATAGATGTGAAGATAACCCTCATGCTCTGATGGAGGGAATAGAATTTGGTACTCTACAAAGGAAGATAAGAGCATTCTTTCAAAACAAAATATACTCTTACTATGTCTATTAAGACCCAGCAATCGCATTCTTTGTTATTTGTCTAAATGAGGTTGACTCATATTCACACAAAAGTGAAAAGTGAAAGTGAAGTCGCTCAGTCTTGGCTGACTCTTTTCGACCCCATGGATTATAGCCCATGGAATTTTCCAGGCAAGAGTACTGGAGTGGGTTGCCATTTCCTTCTCCAGGCGATCTTCCTGACCCAGGGATCAAACCCGGGTCTCCCACATTGCAGGCAGAGGCTTTACACGCCAGCCCTGAGCCTCCAGGGAAGCCCTATTCACACAAAACGCATACACAGATCAAAACTGGCATGAGTTTACAGGTAAGCAACATAACCTGAGTCAAATAACCAGTGTTATATGCATACCATGTAATACTATTCACTAACAACAAGAAATGNCAAACCTGGGTCTCCCACATTGCAGGCAGAGGCTTTACACGCCAGCCCTGAGCCTCCAGGGAAGCCCTATTCACACAAAACGCATACACAGATCAAAACTGGCATGAGTTTACAGGTAAGCAACATAACCTGAGTCAAATAACCAGTGTTATATGCATACCATGTAATACTATTCACTAACAACAAGAAATGAAGTAGCAAGCTATGAAAATACAGAAAGGAAAGCTCAACAGTATATTGCTACCTGAAAGAAGTCAATCTGACAAAGCAATAAACTGTGAGATTCCAAGTATATGAGGACCTTCAAGTACTTCCCCTCACAGACTCAAAAGGGGTCTTAGCCTGAAGACACTGATCTCAGGCTCTGCTCCCCACTACAGGGGCTCTCAACCACTACTGAAAATTGTAAATACACAAATCCTGTTTGACCAACTAGAGAAAAATCATTCAAATTCAGTGTTTTTTGTAGAAATAAGAGAAGAAGTGAAGTGAAGTCGCTTAGTCGTGTCCAACTCTTTGCAACTCTGTGGACTGTAGCCCACCAGGCTCCTCTGTCCATGAGATTCTCCAGGCAAGAATAGTGGAGTGGGTTACCATTTCCTTCTCCAGGGCAATCTTCCTGACTCAAGGATCGAGCCTGGGTCTCCCACATTGGAGGCAGACACTTTAACCTCTGAGCCAGCACTGTAAATCAGAAATGAGAGAGGAAAATTATAAGCCACTTCTCTCATTCACCCAGAAAACCTCATGTATCTATTTCTTTCAGAAAAAAATATATTGGACTTCCCTGGTGGCACAGTGGATGAGAATCCACCTGCCAATGCAGATGATACCTGTTTGATCCTTGATCTAGGAAATCCCACATGCGTGGGAGCAACTAAGCCCCTGTGCCACAGCTACTGGAGCCCATGCTCTAACGTCCCAGATCTGCAGCTACTGAAGCCTGCATGTCCCAGAGCTCATGTTCCACAAGAGAAGCCACTGCAACAAGAAGCCTGTGCTACACAATTAAGACTAGCTCTTGATCTCCACAACTGAAAACATTCGTGCAGCAATGAAGACCTAGCGCAGCCAAAAGTTAATATGAATAAATTTTTAATGAAAAAATGTCAATCATTATTTTTAAGGCAAATTTATTTACTACACAATTAATCATATTTGAATGCGACTTCCCTGATGGTTCAGTAGTAAAGAATCCATCTGCCAATCCAAGAGATTCAAGAGACATGAGTTTGATCCCTGGGTAGGGAAGATTCCCCTGGAGGAGGAAATGGCAACTCACTTCAGTATTCTTGCTTGGAAAATCCCAAGGACAGAGGAGCCTGGCAGACTACAGTCCATGGGGTTGCAAAGACTCCAACTCAAGAGAGCATGCACCCATGGTAGTCATACTTGAATATTCTGTCTGCAACTCTAAACCCTAGAATGCCATTTGAAATCAACCAGAAAGAACTAAAGAGTCCAAAAGAACTCACCGTAATCTCTTAGGGAATGAAAAAAAGTGAAACAAAAATTCCTCATAACTCAAATATAACACTGGAAATTTTTCCCCCCTGAAATTCACCCTTCTTATCTTTTAGCAAGTATTGTATATGCTCTTTCAAGTTCTGTTAATTGAGTACATCTTACGCTATTGAGAAAAGAAACTTAAATAAGTGAAGAAATCTTTTGAAAGGGACTAACCCAGCAAGGGGCAGGATTGATCTTCTGGAAAAGTACCCCCTCGCCCTCCAAAAAAATACCCTTCACAAAACAATTTCCCACAGGACGTCTCTTCCCAGAAAACAAAATCCGGAAGAAGAACGGATTTCATACACCCACCTCCAAGTGGTTATTGTCGGCTTTCCGATCAGGCGAAATATCCACAGACCACCCCCTGACCCAAGGAAAAATGACATTCAAGACTCTGTGCAAACAGAATAAACAATTAATAAAATACTTTGAAATGCAGGGCAGAGACGAAGAGTTGACAGATTATTTGAATTGGAGAGGTGAAACTGGAGGGGAGCGATCCGGAAATTTAACGATTTATTGCTAGCCCTACAAGGAGCAGCAAACAAAGGCTAAAGTCTTCGATTTGAGAAGCAGCTTCCCTAACATTAAGGGCTTCCCAGGTGGCTCAGACGGCTGCCTGCAATGTGGGAGACCCAGGTTCAATTCCTGGGTCTGGAAGATCCCCTGGAGAAGGAAATGGCAATCCACTTCAGCACTCTTGCCTGGAAAATCCCATGGACGGAGGAGCCTGATAGGCTACAGTCCATGGGGTCGTAAAAGTCGGACACAACTGAGCGACTCTGTCCTGTCCTGTCCTGTCCTTCCCAAACATTTGGAGAACTCAGAGGAATCCGGGTGACCCTGTGCAGAAGAGGGGCTGGAACCTTTGACATGACAGGTAATCCCACGACTACGACAGGTAATCCCACGCCCCAAACCTGAAGTCACAAAAACCATCCACGTGGTCACCGCACAATCTCGGGGAGAAGATGGGGTGTGGAAGCAGAGCCGCGCCGAGAGGTTTCAGGATCGAAGTTCCTGCGTGAAATGACGGAACAAAAATACCAGTGGTCCGGCTGCCGGACCAACCACCCCGCTGTGAGCCAGAGAGGACTGAGGTCCGCAAACTCCGGGAGTGACGACGCGGTACTGGGTCAAAAGATGGCGGGTTCGGATCAAATCCTTGTTCGGCGTCCCTAGCCCGGGTCAGTACACTCACCATTTCCAGGTTTCTTGGGATTATCAGAGTGAGAGAAATGGGAATATCAGATCACCTGACCTGCCTCTTGAGAAATCTGTATGCAGGTCAGGAAGCAACAGTTAGAACTGGATATGGAACAACATACTGGTTCCAAATAGGAAAAGGAGTACCTCAAGGCTGTATATTGTCACCCTGCTTATTTAACTTATATGCAGGGTACATCATGGGAAACGCTGGGCTGGAAGAAGCACAAGCTGGAATCAAGATTGCTGGGAGAAATATCAATCACCTCAGATATGCAGATGACACCACCCTTATGGCAGAAAGTGAAGAGGAACTAAAGAGCCTCTTGATGAAAGTGAAAGAGGAGAGTGAAAAAGTTGGCTTAAAGCTCAACATTCAGAAAACGAAGATCATGGCATCCAGTCCCATCACTTCATGGGAAATAGACAGGGAAACAGTGGAAACAGTGTAAGACTTTATTTG
>SJYA01006575.1:5763-20142 GCA_006410615.1 Neotragus moschatus
AGGTGTATTCTGGCTTACCCGACGCCGTAAGAATGGCAAGGCAATCCCTCACCAACATGCGAAACGAACTGACTGCTGCGCATGACCGTGTAGAATATACCGCGAATGAAAAGCGCAGCCGGTGGCGCAGGCCAACGCATACAAAACAGGCGGGCGTGGGGCGCTCTAGATCACTGTAGGACTTCGGACGTCTGAAACGCCCTGCCTGTTGCAGCCGTGCGGCAGGTATCGGTAGGCGGAATTATATTCTGAGACGGTGTTTCTAATGTGCTTGCAGGTGCATGAACAATGCCGGAACAAAGTGGAGACGGCCTTCAGTCATCTGATGATAACGCTGTCTAACTGCCTGGCGGAGCATCGGACCCTGTTCAAGCAAAGCGCGGCGCGAAGACGCGCTGCTGCCTTTACCATTATGGCTCTCATATACTACCTGGACATGCACAAACGTGCTTTGGACAGTATCCACGAATCGCTGGTTGCATGCCGCGAGTCTCCGGCTTACTGGGGGTGGCTGGGGAACTGCCTAAAGCCTAGTATAAAGGGACTGGGTGTTGACTGATGACCTGGGAGTGATTCCTGTGCCTCCCTGTGCTACCGCATTAAGCTTTTCCGCTCGGCTCTACGGCCTTTCTGGCCAGCTGGCTGCAGTGCGGTGGTATGTTGTTTAGAACTTTCGCGTGCGTGGAGTCCTTCCGTTCTATTTTGTGCCCTTCATATGCGGACAGCCGCATCTTGAGTGGCACACCAGAAGTCGTTCCAGGTCAGCGACGCTCCCTTGACATAAAGCCGGCGTAACGTTGAGCTAGTGGGCTGCGTTTCGACCGGTGACACGGGGGGCGCGATCCCCCCATGTAAAGCTTTGCGCGGTAACAGGAAGAGGGGATGGTTGTTGGGGTCCTGCGGTCGCCGGTCTGGAGGCGTGGCCGAAGCTTTGTTCTTGTGTGCGAAACGGCAATACAAGGGTTTCTGCACGTTTGTGATAAGACGTTTGAAGGCCGCGCGGAAACCCTGCGCACACGGCCTTGGCAGACGCCGCGGTGCTTGACCGCGTAGCTATACAGATGCACATTGGTAGGACGTATTGACATTGTGCGTATCTGATAAGGGGGTGCTCATTGTGAGAGAGCGCTGTGCTGCGCTCCTTGACGCCGGAGCGAAGACAGAAATAACGTTTCTAAGCCGCCTTGTTCAAACGTGATGCCTGCAGCGGTCCGACAGAATTCGGACTTCGCCGATGACGGGCAGCCCTGGGTCCAGGTGTTGCGCGTCCATCGAATTATGAAACCACGTGGGCTCTATGGCGGAGCTGAAAACACTTGCAGGCTCATTTTACGTGCTGCACTAGTATCGGCCTGCCGTGGGAGTCACAGTGTACTGGTAAGGCGGCTGCACCATATCTTCAATGTGTACACGCCGTAGGAACACGGACATGAAACGGGCCACGGCGTGCTTTTCTGCCCCGTGCGTCGAGGACATCACTGCGTTCCGCCGCAATCTATCCTCGCGATAGGATGACATTTAGGAGTAAGAGGATGCTAATTGTAGACGCTCCGCAGCCCTTCACATCCGTGGGCTGACTACTTTCAACGTCGCCGAGTTCCATGTCGTGCGCGGACCGCCTCTGGCGCAGAGGTACTTATGAAAGTAACCAGCAGTCAAAGCCTGCTGCACCAGTGGTCCCGTGCCTTGAAAGGGAAGGAGTGTGGGCGAGACTGCTAGCTCCGCTATGCGTGTACTTGACGTACGCCCCTGTGGAAGCTTCTTGGCACATGACCCTTGGGACCTCGTCGACGCGGCTCTCAGACATGCAGTAAGCGCAGTTGTGTCGTGCCCTCGCTGGTGCGGAGGCCAGCGTCAGAGGAGTCGGTACATAGGGTTTCGCACGAGCGGGGACAGAGCCGTTTTAGTCACAGCATCGGACGAGCATCGGGCGGATACATCATGTAGTCAGTCGTCTATAGCCTCAATTTTGTGGGGTGAGGACGGTATTCTGGTGGCGCGGTTTGATGAGTTCATGGTGAGGGGGCGTGAAGACTTTTCTTGGGGTGAATGCCGAGAGCGGGTGAGGACGGTATTCTGGTGGCGCGGTTTGATGAGTTCATGGTGTGGGGGCGTGAAGACTTTTCTTGGGGTGAATGCCGAGAGCGTCTGAGTCTTGGAGCAGTCGCCGCCCAGGTGCGCACCTCTGTACAATGTAGCATAGGCTGGCGTGCCGTAAAGACACCCGCGCTGCCGTGTCGTGGAGCTCTGCACAAAGACTGCATCGTTGGTCGCGCTGTTTCACGCCGTCCGTTGACAGTCGTGCGTGTGGCCGGTGGCACACACGTGGAGATACGAAGATGCATGGGGTGTAAGTCCTGACGTGCGCTCAAGAAAAACTGAGGAAGCGTTTGTGCCGCGCGTAAGGCGCGCTAACACTTGCGGAGTCCGAAGGGACGCCCGTGCCAGCCGTTGACGCTCCAGACAACTCCAGTCTGTTTTGAAAATAAGAGGCTTGTTCCTGTGGTGCCGCTTATGAGAAGAGCTCCTGTACAGCTCTCACGTAGGAAGTAAGATACTACCAGCTTCCCGTCGCAGTAGGGCGTACCGGAGCTCGACAGGTGGCTGGGGGTACGCACGGTACCGCAGCAACTTGCCTTGCTGAGTATCACCTGGCGGTCCAGCTCGGAATGCATCCTGGTCATATACGTGCGTCCACGTTGGTCGCAGCATGCGAGGGGTCGGTGCACACGTGCGTCCAGCACTATTTGCAACCACCCGCTTCAGCGCGCGAGCCCATGCGCTGGTATGTAGCCTTGTTCAAGGTGGTGACAAAATTAAGCTACACAAAGAGGACCGCAGGATATGGCGAAGTGAGGCAGGAGAACAGAATCAGGCCCAGCACTGGCACAGACTCAGGGGTGCACTCTCGTCGCGCGGATAACAGGGCAAAGCACATATGTAGTTCTGAAGCAAAGGCATAGAGGAAGACGCACCCATATTGGTGGGTGGGCTTCCGTCACACAAGAGGCAGTGAAAAGTCCATCCCGGAGGCGACCACAAGTAACCCAGGGGCATTCGGTGAAGAAAATGCGTGCTAGACGTACAGTATCGGGGACCTTCTGCGACGGTGCTCCCCATGTGTATTTTCACGGCAAGACAGACGCTAGTGCTTCCTGCAGCCGGAAGCGGGTTGATAGCTGAGCCTGAAAGGGGATAGCTGCACTTCTGGAGAGGCTGTGTGCAAATGGCACGACAGCCGGTGGCGTCTGCACAACGCCAGGCGCGCAGTTTCTGGCGTCCAGCTGTCTTTAGTTGGGCTCTTTGCATCACATGCACCTCCCGGATCTGTGACGCACTACAGCGCTTCCAAAGGTACGGAGGGCTAGCCGTACGTCTCTCGAAGCACGACGACAGCAACTCATATACACGAGGAGGTTTTCTCTGAAATGTAAGGCGGCACCACGGGAAGGCACTGCTCTAACTGAGTAATTCTCCTCACCAGGTGAAGTGTCTCTTTTCGCGACGCATCTGTTTGTTCCCGTACATGGGCTTTTTAGGAAGCGGGAAAACAGTTAAGTGGCAGGGCATCCTCGCACACCATTCTCTACCTTGGGATCCTCGGTTGCGCGTTTGCCTCGTGCACACCCTTCCAGGACACAGTTTTTTGGGAAGCCGCGTTTTGACAACGACTTAGTCGCACGCACGACTATCGAATAGTAATTACGATGCTGGGAGAGGAGACTGCCGCGTATAACGTGACCTGAGGGTGATTTTCCACATTCTTACCAGACGGTGTTACAGTCGGCAAAACTCTCTGCGTGCAGAATCCTGCCAAGAGTGCAGTAAACCGGGGTGAACCTATGTTGGGGTGGGAACCGAGCTCAAAGAAAGCATTCCGCGCTCTCGCGGCGGCTGCCGCTGAGCTCCAGCCGTGCCCGCCAGTACCCCTTGCCACGAAAAAGCAGCTTGAGCGTGACTTGAGGAAGATGTGAAGTGGCACTAGGTGAATGGCTAGCCCTGCAATAGGTTGCGGCTAGTAGCTACATTGTCAGCGTCTTCTATCCTCATCTTCCGCTCACGTCGAAGCGCGGACGGACAACCGGGGAGTCGCGGGCAAGGCGGTAACCGCGCAGGCGCGATGCGTCTCTCATTTTCTTCCGTCGGCGTTGTGAGTCCTAATGCCCGAGGTTCGTGAACACATTGTTTCGAAGGGGATCTCTCGCTGGATATAGCAGCTCGCTCCTCTGTTCCCGCTGCTTCCGGTTGTGACTGCGGCCTGTGCTATTGATGCTGAGCTCTTGTGCCAAGGCTTGCACAACCCAGGCTGCATTCAGGCTCGCACAATCCAGGTGGCGCCCAGGCTGCTCATTATGCGGAACACCGTGCTCTTGCCGCTCAGCCGGTGGCGAAGGGTGCGTGCGTGCTGCGGAGAAAAGCGAGCACGCCCACCATCATGTGCGTGCTCCCCTGTCTCCGCAGCACCCATTAGGGCGCTGTGGAGCGCCACAACACTTTCTGCAGGGCATCTGCGCTTGTGCAGCTTTTCGGGCTCGTATGTTGACCGCTGTAAAAGCCTCTGTGGATGTACCCTGCATTACAGCGCGTGGGAGGAGAACCGCTAGAGAAACGAGTCGGAATAAATTTCTCGGAAATGCTGTGTCAACCTACGTACGCGCTTCGTGGGGCTGCACAGAGGGCCGTCACGGAGGAGTGCCCAATGACTCAGCGCGCCGGCTGTACTCTTCAGAGACCAGGCCGCGTTACCTCAACGCCGGCAAACACGCGCTTGCATACACTTCTTTCGCACAGCGACGGTAGGGGGAATTCTAGACAAATCAGGCGTCCGGCAGTTGTGGGTGTGCTGGGGGCGACCACGGGCCGCACTATGGTGACTGGACCGTGACTAGACTGACGACGCCGCACCGCAACCACAGTGCACAATTTACGCTGAAAACACTCGTAGCAGGAAGGTCCCGATATCGAGCGCTGCGTGAGCGTGCCGTCCCCTTATTAAAAAGGACCAGCGAGTAAATGTGCCTGCTTTCCGAATTGGCCGCCCCCGTCGCCAGTGATACGGCTTCCTGGGTATGGAATCGCACAGCCCAGCGGCCACAGGACTGCGCCCTGATTGCTGCGTACCACGCTCAGGCATCTTCATAAAAAAACAGGCCTCCGGTCGGACCAGCTACGCGAAGCGAAAGATGGCTAGCCACTTTGTGTTCTGTCCACGAAGCCGTGCGTGCAGGGGATGCTGACGTGTCTGGAAACTTCTAGAGTGTGCCGCCTCTGAATGATGCCATGTCGCTCGTACAGATTGATACGACACTTCACTTCCTTGGTAAACCCAGGTGCTGATACTAGCGGGTAAAAGGAAGACGATGGCCAGTCACTCTGTATTCGCTTCCTGAAGCCACGCCCAAAGAGGCTGCTGCGTTTTGATGACAACGGCATCCGGCATCTTGGAGAAGCCAGTCCCAGGATATGCCCCGTCAGAACATGAACGTACACCTGTCAACGCTTGTGCGGCGGAATCACAGTGTACTCCACACCGGAATTCACGTTACTACCCGAAGAGCCACACAAGTCTACTAACGAGCATTCCTGACTGGACACCCTCACAGAGGAAAAAAGTATGTGACGAGGGTACATCAGCCAGTTGCTGGCGTTTAAGAATCACTGAATTGGCAGTCTCCGTCGTACCTTGAAGAGGAGCTTTGAATCTCCTGGTGACGAATCTCGTCTACATGGGGGTCCCCAGATGTGCGTGTACGCCTGTTAACTAAAGAGCTGTTTTGCCGCAGCAGCTCCGTAGAAACGGCCGGTAATGGTTGTTGCGGGTAGAACAGCGGCACACTCCCTAAACTGTGGGGTTAATTGCGGAGTCCTCACACGAGCCGACACCTGTTTAAATAAAACGACAGGCTGATAAACGGCGACGAGAGAGCGTATGCAGTAGTCACAGCTAGCGCGCCTCCACGGCCTAGTGCCAGATAAGTGAACGTCGTCTTTGGGGGTAGCAGGGCACTCAGCTGCCTTTGTTGCGCGGACTTCTCGGGGGCGCCCGCTTCTCTTTTGGTTCCTGTATTCTTCCGGAAAAAGCAGATGTTCGTCAAGCCCGTTGTCCAACGCATGCAGCAAGATTTGCTCGTGAATGCGCCTGCGACGCGAAGGGCGCGCCAGACCGGCAGGATGGCTTTGTCTGAACGACGAGTTGCAGCGCTGATGCGACCGCGTACGCGTGCTGTTCACGTGTACGAGCTGTTACCCGTGGGAGCCCCGGCCGCACCTACCAATCTCGCAATTCCAGAATTGTTTTAGCTTTCCAAAGCCACTTCTAAGTTCTCAACTGAGCCATCACTGGCACCACCACACGCTTGCAGGGCTCTCACGCGCACCGTATAATGCAGTACTAGCAGGGCCAACGCTATCCGCGCAGTTCTTTCGGCCGCGTGTCAACGCTATTTTCACCTGACGAGCGCGCGGACGCCCCATCTATGCAACCCCAAATCGCGCAGACCGTTGTGTGCTGAGGATTTTTCGGCGAAGCATTCACTACACGTACAAGTTCTAGACAGGCGGCAACGGCCGGCGCTGGGAATGTGGGGCGTGCGCTACACAGCTGCCGTGCTCGCAAGCCTCAAAATTAGGGCCGACTACAAGACACCAGCAAGCACTGTTTGGGGTGACGAACTAGTCAGCCGGATAACTATGGGTCTAGCCATGGTGTATTAGGACCTCTTCTTGCAGAGCTGAATCGCGCAGACTCCGACACTGAAAAGAACGCGCGCTGAGAGTCACAGCTGTCCAATGGAAGCAGCTGCTGAGGCGGCTTGGGGAAGTGCTCCTCTCAATTCCCGTGGTATTCACATTCCCGTCTGGCACCAGCGAGTGTGGTCGGTGCTAGCATACAATGTAGAAATGCGGGTGCCCTACACCGTGTCTCCAAGTACTGGAAATGCTGAATTGTAGCAAGTGTGCACTTCTGCGCAAGCCGGTACACGAAAACTTTGGCGTGTCGGTAGGTCTTTTCAGTAGCGCTTTCTTGCCTTGTTCCCCGTGACCGTGAGCGTATACGTCTGTGATTCCGCGAATAAAACCCGACTCAACAACCTTGTGACATTCTGCGGTACTACCCTGACGAGAACAGGCACAAACGTGCAGGCCGTAGGGTGGCTGTGGAAGGCCGCGCCTATTCGTGCATCGTCGCCGTTGAGTCAGCGGATTGCAAAAAAGCGACCTCCGCACCAATTTGCGCTCTACCAGGGCAACAGTGATTGAGGACATCTTCCGTGAGGGTAAGGTACGAAGCGCGGTTTGAGGATGGTTAAAGGGTCCTTTTCCTCTGTGGTGTACTCTCTTTGGCGCCCTACAGCAGGGCCGTGCACCGTGAACGTCCTGTGGGTCTGCGCGCGTCCGAAGATTGACTGTCGGGCGTTGTGCGTCCCCACGGGTTAGCGTCGTGCAGAATAGCAGCCCATAGGAGCGCCGTATCGGATCCGATAAGGCGGCCGCCCCGTCCTATGGGCGCACAGGTTGCTCAGCGGTGCTCCTTCAGCACCAGAACTGGCCGTGGCGCTCACGTCTTTGATAGCGTCTCCGACGCATTCACAAGAGTCTTCGCATGCGTCGCGTTCTCAAACTACGCTGGTGCGGATTACACAGCGAGGAGGACACGCATGACGGATTATTGTCGTTTTGTCAGGTTCGAAGAATCTTATCAACGTGATGGGCGGGAAATGCGGGGCTGGCCAGCGGGGCTGGTAGGCTGTGCGCTCGCATGCATTTGGACACCACCGCCCTTTATGGATTTTCGCTGGTGACGGTGAAGCTAGTGCTGCAACAATGTGGGGTGATTCACTTGCTCACCCCTGTGCATGCAGATGCAAGGCCGTGCGGAGGGCTGCAGCAAGTAGCGGAACCTCCTGGGGTTTCGGTGTTGCTGTGCTATCTGGTCGGCTCTGCAGCATTGCAGTTAAGAAAGTCGCGGGTACAGCGTGCCACTGGGACGGCCAATGCGTCTCAGGGGCCTACCACGCAGAAAACGAACACTGCTCGCTGTTAGCAACGACTAAAACGGCTTTTTTGAAGTACACGGTTTCCTATGGTGTGAATCACTGAAGTCATCTGACGTACACACACGCACGCAGGGGCGGAATACGCCGAAAGTGCCCCGGTCGAGGATGCTGAGATCGCGCGCATACGAATGTATCATCCTCACTGTTCAGCGTTCAAGCCGTTCGGCTACGCGCTTCAACGCTCGGGCGCCTATGCCTGCGTGGCCCAGTCCTAAACCGTGCATGAGGTGGTGAATGTTTGCGTGAACGAGACAGATCATGCCTGTCGAAGCGAAGACGAAAAATGGAGGGAAGGCGGGCCGGCGGGCCGGTGTTGGCCAGAAAAACGCAGCCTGGTTGGCAGCGGAGAAGGAACGCCTCAGGCTGGCGGCCAGGAAGGAGGAACTTAGCGTCCGTCTCCACATCGTTCACCGCCCTCTTACTATGGGCTACTTCTACCAGCTTACTCGTTCAGACACTAAGAGCATTTCGGTGCATCTGACGCCCTTACAGGGTTACATGCACGGAGGCTCCCGCAGCATGCATGGCTCAGCAAGCTCACGCAGAAACATAGGGTCCGCGCTCTTGTTACACCCCACCTCCATTCTTCTGCAAGGCAGCTCCGGCGCTCCTGTTGCGCGCAGGCGTTCTGCAATCGGCGTGTCTGTGCATTGCTGTCAACGCATGCGTACGCGTAGAACTACACAGCGAGGACTCTGCCTGCGGCTTGCAAAGAGAAATGCGAAGTCATCTCGGACTGGTTATCCGCTGTTCGAGAAGTAAAGGTGAGAATGACGTAATTGAAGCGGCACTTGCATGATCATGCCGGCGGCACCTTGGCTGCGCTTGCGGACCCTCGGCTTAACCCGCTTCCTACAGGAAACGTGAGCTGCTGTTACATCGCTAGTAACAGACAGCACTCAAAGATACTTCCCATATGCAGGGAGCCGGCGGAACCACTCGTAGGGAAGCTGTCTTACAGCGTGCATATTTCCTTGCTACCGTTCACGGACATGCGCTGAGGTGGCGCTGCGGTCCCTGGGTGCCATTTTCAGTTACGCGATGTGAAGAAAGATGTGGATGAGTACATCGAAGAGCGCGAGCACTGGTTTGAGCGCCAGGAGGCTACGCTGGAGATGAAGGATGTGGACCTGGACGATGCAGAAGATTTTCAAAAGGTCGTAGTGCAAGCGCACAAGGTCAATATCAAGAAGCTGTTTGAGCTTCAGGAAGCCCGCATTCAAGCTCTCGAGAAAGACTTCAAGGACAGCCTGACAGCAGTAGAACAACACTTTGAAGACGAAATGACCGACCTTACACAAGCGCATACATGTTTCAAACAAGAAGTTGAACTTATTATTCAGCAGGTGGGTGACGGGACTGCAACCACTAGCTGTGGGCGCGTTTGTGGAGGACGCCGAGAGTTTGTCTTCTGCAAAGCGGAATTCTGATCTGATTCTCTCCGATCGTAGATCGAAGAGGAGGAGAAGCAGAAGGCACATGAAGAGACGACAGAGCACAATACGCAGTACGAGCTGATTCGCAATAGGAATATCGAGGCGGATCACCAAATGAAATCTAGTCTAGAAGAGCAGATATCCCGTCTCAAAGAGAGGTGCGATACGGCGCTTCAAAACTATAGAGAAAGTACAGACGCGAATACACAAGAATACAAGCGGCTGGTGGAACACGACGGGACACTATCAAAGCAGGTTGATTTGAAGATGAAGCAAGTCGAAAGGCTTCAGGCGGCAATTGTACACTGGAGGGCCAAACTCGCCCAGAATAAACAGGTGCGCCAAGACGGGCGCGCCATCGGCGTTATATTTGCGTGGTGCCCTCGCCGTCGAAAGTGACGTCTTAAGCTTTTACGCCGTGAGTTGCTCGGCGAGATGCAGTGACGCTCCTTACTCGTTCTAAGTCGGTATTTTCTGCAAGACGACAGTACTATGTTACAGGCGACTGTAAGTAAAAAGTTGCGTGCTCTGCTGTCTGCGGCTAGGAAGGCGAGGCGCGAAACGCCCAGATGAAAGGCGAAGTACAGCAGCTCCGCCGACACTGTAAGGAGCTCAAGGCCAAGATGAGTCGATCCAGGTAGACTGAACTGAATGACGCTTCTCCTCCCCCATGTCCGTGGATGCCACGAGGTTGTCCGTTCTCGTCAGGTGTTTACATCCAGTATAGCGCGCAGGGTCTCTCGCAGGAGGCCTCAATTCTCTGCAGGGCAGCTCGCCGTCGTTATGGTAAGAGAACTACCCAAGATCTTCTGAAAGTGAACTGCACCACTGCCAAGCTGTTACAATGGAGGCTGCAGCACTTGACAGTGAATACCTCAAAGTTCTGCGCTGAGCGTTCTTGTCTCGACGGGACAACCGCGCGCAACACCTGATCGCTCTCGGCGGGCGACCTCTTCCGTCGGAGACTGCCACTCGCCATGGACCGACGTTGAGGCTTATTTTTTCTGTTTGTGTGGGCCAGGGAAACCGGCAGGAAAACTCTCACCGATCTGTGCGCTAGTGCACGCGAATGCAAGGGCAAACTAAGTGAGCACCTCAAGGTGGCGGAAAGAATCCTCCGCACGGCCGAACTGTGTAGGTCAGTCTCTCGCGATTCGCCACTAAGCGCGACATCCAAATCTGAGCATCCCGCGAAAAACTGTACACCAGCACGCCACCCACCAGAAAAAGTAGGGACGGGCTTGGTAGCTATACGGCTCGCGGTGGCCAGCCTTCAGAGCGCGCGCACACAGCACGCTTGGCGTACGAAGCGGTAGTAGACCTGGGCCGGCAGACTGCATATTATGCCAGAGGATTTGGTGTCGGCCCTGCTGCTCACAGAAGCACATGGTCTCGGTTTGTCGCTACCTGACCACATGGCCGAGCCCAAACGGCAGTTGTAGGAAGCCTGACAGAGAAACTCTGCTAGCAGGGAATCATGTTGCCGAGGCGCCTTCAAATGCCGTCGGAGAATATCTTATGGAGACTCAGCTGGGGCAGATGCCGCTTTATTATCTCAAAGAGTGGTGTGCAGCGTTGTTACTGCTTCCAAATGTGAGCGTTCGTGGACTGGTGGCCTGCGCGGCGCGTCCGCAAGTGCGCGTGACTGGGAGACTGCTGCTTGCACTGCCTTGCCTGTTGTCCTGTGGGGGTAGAAAATACGAAACTGAGAGGGAGAAAGTCGCACCAGTGCCTAAAGACCAAGCATGCGCGGAGGATGAAGTTGACTGGCAGCAGATCAGCGAGAAGATGAGAGAAGAAATTATGGTAAGGTCTTGTAGAACCAGATGTACGCAACCCTTTTATCAATAGTTGGTGTCACCTCCTACCGCAGGACTTCGGGGAGTTCAGTTGCGCGGCAGGCGCCCTGCGCCTGCTGCGCTCACAGGGCCGGTGCACAGGATTCCTGTGTTGATGTATTATGCGGCCACCCCACCTTGTCAGGACGTTCTCGCCGACGATGGCGTGGACGAGTGGAACTACCTTGATAATTTCTTCAAGAGATACAATAAGGTGCTGCTGGACAAGTAGGTATCATGTGCGTCGTAGTAATCTTGGAGTAGACTGCCTTCTGACTGAATTTTTTGCAGCGCTGCATCAATCCTGTCTAGTCGCAGAGTGGCGCGCTTCTTGTGTTGGGCCTGTGAAGGTGCTACACTGCACACACTCCACCGCTGTCTACTGCGAGCGCCCCGTTCCAAGAATCCATACAACGTCCACCCCGCAGTAAACACGTGGTGTTACCTTTCTCCAGTATCGTCACTGTGCTTTTAAGTCACGTGTCAAAAGGAGACCCCCAGACAACGGGTCTCTGCATCATTTTGGCTTGTCACCTGCTGGGGACGACGAGATTTCTACGTGCGCTGCGCTAGGATGGCGTTTCAAAAACTGAAAACGAAGACTGAACAAGAGATAGCCACCGCCAGAGCATCCCTGGAAAAATTTCTCGACAGAGTTTCAATTAACGTGGATACGCTCATCAAGCCGAACTCACTGCTTCTCGTACACTCTTCAAAGCCTCACTAAAAAGCCTCGTCGCCTGCACTGCCGGCTTCCCTGCTGACTCGTTTCGCCCTCGCGTCGATGCAGCGTGGACTGCCGTTTTGGCGCCGCCGTCCCCACTGCGGACCAAGACGGTGAAGTAAACGACGCTCGGCCGCCAGAGCGCATACTGTGTTGATCGGAGTAGGCGAACACTGAACCGAAGACCATAATTGTGTCGTAATTCGCTAGCGCAGCTGTCCCGCAACTGCACGAGGGCTGACCCCGCAGACCACGAGCAGTACGGAGCAGAGAGCAGGAGCTCTGGCCACTAGGTGGCACACGAGCCTCCTGCCTCGCGCACCACCCGGTTACTCCGCAACAGTAGGGAACCCTGTGTCCTGCGGATGCTGAGAAGCTGGGCCTGCAGCAGCAGACAAACCTGTGTCATACGGCCGCTGAGAAACCGTCGGGCAGGGGAGAGCTGCTATCGAGGCGGAACGCTGCACGCAGGTGGAGCAGCCACGCGACTCCTCCTCTTAGCATTGCTACAACGGAAACTGTCCTGCTGTAGCAAGGTATGTACTTATCTGACCACCAATGTATGCATTGGTATCTTTGAATTATCCAGATGACCCGAGGGGGCCACATCAAGGAAACGCTTCAATATACAAGCTAGTGGGGCAGCGGATTCACGGCACTGGCGCTCACCTTTAGCCACATGTTGCCCTCCTCTCGCACACGCAGTGAACCCCAGTGACAATTTTGCCGCAGTAAAGCCGCGGTCTGCATCGTAACGTCTTTGAGCTTTCATCCACAGACCGAAGGGCGGCGTGGTCCTTGCGCGGGTCCCGCATGCGCCCGCGGTGTCGAGCGTCTCTCCAAGAGATACTGGTTGGATTCGCACAGCGCTATATGACCTCGGTGATAACGCAACGTTCTTCCAGAAGGAGCGGGCACTGTGTTTGGAAGCGATTGGACGCGGCGGTGCAGGGAAACGAACTTTTAAATTGTCCGTGAGGCGGCGCGCATACATTGCTTTGTCGACGTACACGTGTTCCGCGGTGGAAGCGAATTTTGTGCAGACCCGTGTTTTTCCCGATCGCTACAGTGACTGCACCCAGGAAAGGATCGAATTTCCAACGCGGTGCACTCTCGCGGTGAGATTTCCTGCTAGAGATTCTCCCGCCACGCCTCCGTCCCCCATAAACTCCTTCTTTTCCTTCTACACGCCTTCCTCTGACCCGGGCACCCCGGTGTTCCCACCCCGTACACACCTCCTTTTCCCCCCTACACACCTTCCCTTCACCCGTATGCATCTTCCTTTCGTCAGGCGGTGGCTTTACAAGCGAGGTACGCGGCGGTGGCTGAGCGGCGTCTGCAACTGGTTTTCGCCCGCAGACCACACTGCTGCTAACTCGGTGAATTGGCGGGCCGCTCTACCTGCGGATCCATGGTCTCTGCACTAGGGTACAAAAGGGACCTGGTGGAGTCTTTCACTTTTCCACAAGGGCCGGGGTGACCTTTGCTGTATACGAGGGGTAGCGTCTTTCATTCAGACCTCGCTAGAAAGCCCGCCTCCGCTCAAGCCCAGCTGCTGTATGGCCTTCGGGGACAGGGCAATGCATTACTCCGTGAGATTGTTCCTCCGTTCCTGCTGTCAATGAACCCTTGCAAGACTCAGGTTATGACGAAGAGCACACCCACCACACGCCCCTGTTCCACGCTCTTCTGGCTGATCAACGGGTGGATTCCTTCCCAAATGCCCTCGTGTGCCCCCGCCTCCGGCCGCTCCGTTCTCCCGTTGTTCTGCTTTGACCTGCAAAGCTCCAATGCCCCCATCAGTGTAATTACACAAACCTAGGTATGCGTCGTAGAAAGCCGCTGCGCCGCTAGTACAATATTGCTGAGCGCTAGCCTGTGAAAAGCTGCATATTTTGGTGAGGGCTTCCCCAAGAGACTAGGTATGGTGTTCTACGAGACCTTCTTGTTGCTTTCAAACCGCATGAAGGGGCCGGACATCCAACAGCTCCTTCGCCAGCAAGAGACCCTCATAGAGAAACATCACGGCTCAATGCTTGCGGTCCGCGATCTAGGCTGGAGAAAAACCTCTTTCCGGTGAGTGTCTGCGCAGTGCTAGGTGTGCGCTCCTTTCCAAACGCAGTCGACGTGTTGTTGTGAGTGTCAAGATATGACGCCCAAGGGCCGAATGCAGCGGGAGGCCATCGTGGGGACGCCGCCAGCGGGGCCCGTGCTTCCGGACTGGTGAGTACGTCCATACTGGTTCCAAATTTCTCTGCAACAGCGGCTTCTCTTTTCCACTTCCATTCTTCGAGAATCTCTGCTAGCAACCACTTGGCCGAGCC
>SJYA01006576.1:0-20783 GCA_006410615.1 Neotragus moschatus
GTGCTTGTACACTGTCCTTTGGTGATGAGTGATACTGTTTAATGTTGACTATGCTCTTCTAAGGAAGTTAGTTTGCTTGTCTGTTTAGAAAAAATGTTTGGTTGGAAAAAAAAAAAAAAGGAATCCTCACGTATGGATGGTAGGATTGTAAACTGGTACTGCCGCTGTGGGCTTCCCTGGTGGCTTAGATGGTAAAGAATCTGCCTGCAATGCAGGAGACCCGGGTTTGATTTCTGGGTGGGGAAAATCCTCTGGAAAAGGGAATGGCAACTCACTCCAGTATTCGTGCCTGGAGAATTCCATGGACAGAGGAGCCTGGCGGGCTATAGTCCATGGGGTCACAAAGAGCTGGCCACAACTGAGCGACTAACACACAACACTGCTGTGGGAAACAGTGTGGAGATTTCTCCAGAAATTAAAAATAAAACTGCCATATGATCCAGCAATTTCATTTCTGGGTACTTATCCAAAGAAAATGAAAACACGAATTTGAAAAGATAGATACACACAAATGTTCACGGAAGCATTATTTATGATAGCCAAGATGGGAAAGCAAATTGTCTGTTGACAGATAAATGCATAAAGAAGATGTGAAGATGTATATATATATATATATATATATATATACACGCACACAAATAGTGTTTCATTATATACACATGTATATAATAAAATACTACTTAGTCATCAAAAACGAACTCTGACCGTTTGTGACAATGAAGATGGATCTAGAGGGTATTATGCAAGGTAAATTGAGAAAGACAAATCCTTTATGACCTCACTTACATGTGAAGTCTGGAAAGCAGGACAAACAAAAACAGCAAAATGAAAATAGACTCCTCGATACAGAGAATCATCAGGTGGTTGCCAGAGGGAAGGGAGGGGGTGGGGGGCCAAGAAGATGAAGAGGATTAAGACACACAGACCTCTAGACAGAGAATACGTGAACCACAGGGATGGGATACACCAAGAAAAGATTACAGTCAATAATATCCTAATACTTTGTATGGGGACAGATGGTTACTAGACTTACCAGGGTGATCATTTCACAATGCGAGCAAACGGCCAATCACCATAGCACAGCTGAAACCAGCATCATGTGGTCCACTATATTTCAATTTAAGAAAGGAACATGGGTACACTGGGACTGCAGTTATATAAATAAAACATGCATTTGAATTTAAAAAGTAAACAATCTTCCTCAATAAATCGAGGGAAGTTAACTGGTGTACAGTGAAGCTGAAATCCCTCCAGAGGAAAACCAGCACAAAGGCGTGACATAATCTCATTCTCTGCAGTGTAGACACGGATCGGGGTCAGCCGAGCTCTCACCCCAGCGAGATAAGCAGGATTTGCTTTCCTGTTGAACATTAAGAGAAGATTCTGGTGGCAGCAAACTGCAGAGCAGAGGGTTAAAAGAGGTAAAGATTCATTCACCCTCATAACCAATCATAGTGGAATAGAAAGTTCATGGCTGCTAAAAATAAATCTAATCACAGAAGTCAATGAAAACTGTATTCAGAACTATTTGATATATGTGAACTGTACCCAGAACTGTTTGATATATGTGAAGTTAGACATATACACACTACTGCATATAAACAGGTAGCTACTGAGGACCTACTGTATAGCAGAGTGGACTCTATATGGGAAAAGGATCTAAAAAAGAGTAGACGTACGTATAGCTGATTCACTCTGTGGTACGCCTGAAATTAACACAACACTGTAGATCAACTAGACTCCAATAAAAAAAAATTTTTAATGTGGTTAGACACGAAGATACTTAATGTTTTCTTGTGCATTTGCCTGTGTGTTATATCATTTTTTAACTTTGATCTAATTGGCATAAGTAGATATTAGGGGGAATTTCCCTGGTAGTTCAGCTGGTAAGGAATCTGCCTGCAGTGCAGGAGACCCTGGTTCAATTCCTGGGTTGGGAAAATCCCCTGGAGAAGGGATAGGGTACCCACTCCAGTATTCTTGGTCTTCCCTTGTGGCTCAGCTAGGAAAGAATCTGCCTGCAATGCAGGAGACCTGGGTTCAATCCCTGGGTTGGGAAGATCCACTGGAGGAGGGCATGGCAACCCACTCCAGTATTCGTGCCTGGAGGATCCCATGGACAGAAGAGCCTGGTGGGCTATAGCCCATGGGGTCACAAAGAGTCGGACATGACTCAGCGAGTAAGCACAGATATTAGGCAGTGATTCCAACCGGTGGTAAGACTTTTATAAAGAATGACATTTTTGTAGAAAATGCAAATTGATCCCACTTTTTAAAGTTATCTTCACCTATAGGGAAAACAGGAGGCCTCTAGCCATCTCTCAGGTACCATAGTCCATTGAGATGGGTTCGTCCGCAAGTGACAGAGGCTGCTTGGAAGAACTCTCCAGCTTCTCCCAGCCTTGCTTTGTGACCTCCAACCTTTTCAATGACTGTCAACATCCCAGCATTGACAACAAGGGTGGTGTGTCCAGATGACGGCACAACGAACATCAGCTCCGTGACCTTCAACAACCCAGTTACCTCCCTGACCTCAGTTTTCTCTTCTGACAAAAGAGGGGAGCTGATGGCTTGAACTTTAGGCTTTTTCTCTGAATGTTTAGAGACCATGACCTTTCAGTTGCAAACCGGCAGCATGACTTTAGTCATCTCTGCTACTGTATTTGTTCAACACTTCAGGGTCTAGAACGGAGACAGGTAAGGGGGAGGGAGCGGGTAAAATGATGATTGATAGATATTCTAACACTTGTTCTCTTTCTGTGAAAGAGACTCAAAAGAAAGCAAGAGGGTTGGTTTCACTTTGAACTTTCTACCTTCTCTTAAACGTCTGCTATGGGCTGATGTTAACACTATGAGGTCCCTGTGGGAAGAATTGCTCACCACTGTGTCCAGGCAGTTTTCTGTATGAGTTCATTCTGTGGTGACTGGGAATAACCTGGGTAACCCGTCAATGCATCCCCTTAGCTATGTGTGCATGTGTGTGTGTGTGCTCAGTAGTGTGCTCAGTGTGTGTGTGCTCGTGTCCGACTTTTTGCCATCCCCTGGACTGTAGCCCATCAGGCCCCTCTGTCCAGGGGATTCTCCAGACAAGAATACTGGAGTAGGTAGCCATAACCTTCTCCAGGGGATCTTCCCAACTCAGGGACTGAACCCATGTCTCCTGCATTGCAGGCAGACTCTTCACTGTCTGAGCCACCAGGGAAGTCCCCCTTCATATACTGATGGGGTCAGATGGACAGACAGCCACAGACCTAGGTGTGGACACAGAGGAGGAGCTAGCGTCGGCATGATCACAGCTCTGGAGCCCTCGTCCGGCTCCTGGCCTGGGAATGAACAGTCTTTGTGGCCACGGTGGTGGTTCATCCTTGGTTCAAGATGTCGAGAATCAGGAAAGAGAATCTGACGGGCTTACTTTAGTTCACTCACCGCCACTTAGTTAGGGGTGGACACGGGATGGTCCCTCCAAATTGTGCACAATGGTGGTGGGGTGCTATGAGAAAGAGATATATATATGCTGAGATACACACACGTTCACACGCGTACACACAAGCCCGTAAGCATCCAAAAGAGTGGCCAATAATTAGCCAGGAAGATGCGTTCCTTTTCCATCTATGCCTGAAAAGACATGTACAATGGACTCAGACATCACTCTTGCACAAAGAGGCTGCAGGATATCTTGGCAAGAATCACATCACACCCCCGGGTCCCCAAAAGAAACAGTACTTCAAAAAGAGAACGAAGAAGCTCTAATCCTCAAAACAGGTTTCTTTCTTAAACAGGAAAAATAGAGGCCATGTCTTCTCATTGGGAAGCTTCCCATCAGAGTTTTCTAGAGACCAAAACAGTGAAGCACGTTTTTCAAGAGAGTCAGCAAACTAAAACTGGACTTTCCCTGAAGTTTTTTGTTTGTGCTGTTTTTTTGCTGCCCCTTCCCCCTTTATCAGGAGGAGATTGAGATTGCTAAGTCACTTCAGTCGTGTCCGACTCTGTGTGACCCCATAGACGGCAGCCTACCAGGCTCCTCCGTCCATGTGATTTTCCAGGCAAGAGTTAATGGAGTGGGGTGCCATTGCCTTCTCCGGAGATTGAGACTAACAAAAGCCAGAACCCAGGAGATGGGGTTTCTGCGCACCACTCATGGTGTCAGGTGAGTCAAGGGTCACAAAGGGTTGCTTCAGGTCAGCTCTTGGATGTTCGTAAGTTATATTTCAGGCAGCTGTTTCCCCAGAAATAAGGGAGACTTTTTCACTGAGTGTTGCACAGGGTAGCCTCGCGATGTGTACAAAGAAAGGAAGTGGGGAAGGAAGGAAAGAAAGAAGGGAGGGAGGGAGGAAGGGGAGGAAGCAAGGAGGGGTGAGGAAGGCCAGCCTTGATTCATCAGCATCACGGGAGGATACCACATCCTACTCAAGCTTGACCTTTCTGGCCAGCACCCGTGTGCAGAGATCTAGACACAGACTCGGGGAAAGGGAGGCAGAATTACTGAGGACTCCTCCCCCTTACTGGGGCTTCCCTGGTGGCTCAGAGGGTAGAGCGTCTGCCTGCAACACGGGAGACCTGGGTTCGATCCCTGGGTCAGGAAGATCCCCTTGGAGAAAGAAATGGCAACCCACTCCAGTATTCTCACCTGGAGAATCCCATGGACAGAGGAGCCTGCTAGGCTACAGTCCCCAGGGTCGCAAAGAATTGGACACGACTGAGCGACTTCACTTTTCTTTCTTTCCTCCCCCTCATTAGCAAAAGTGTATGGGTCTTCATTAGGGATACAAACAAGCATCTCTTGAGAGTTCTGCTGATTTGTGATCTATTCTGAGAACTAATGATTGCCAGGCTAACGGTTTTATAGTAGAAATGCACAGGGCCCTTCTAATTCAACAATCTTATTTTACAAATGAAGACACTAAGGGCTAGAAACATCATACAGGACCTCCACTTTTGGCCAAAATAGAGCAGCAGGGACCATATTTACCATCTGTTCTAAAACAGATGGGGAAAAAAATCCCTCTCATCAACACGTGTCTCTCTCTCTCCTCTTTGAAAACCAGCTCAGGACTGGAGCGCAGGGCCGGGACTAGGGTGAGGGCAACTGAGGCACTGTGACCAGCACCAAGGTGAGGCTGCCTCAGTCTTGCAGGCATGGCACTTTGCCTGCTTCCAGGGGACAGTGGTGTGGGACTGAGGTGAAGATCCAGGTAAAGATCTCAGCTGATAGCTTGGAGCTCCACTCAGCAGCTTCCTCTCATGTGATTTTGGTCTGGACTCTGTTGTTCAGTTGCTAAGTTGTTTCCAACTCTCTATAACCCTATGGACTGCAGCATGCCAGGCTTCCCTGTCCTTCACTGTCTCCTGGAGTTTGCTCAAATTCATATCCATTGAGTCCGTGATGCCATCCAACCATCTCATCCTCTGTCACACCCTTCTCCTGCTCTCAATCTTTCCCAGCATCAGGGTCTTTTTCAAGGAGTCAGCTCTTTGTATCAGGTGGCCAAAGTACTGGATCTTTAATTTCAGCATCAGTCCTTCCAATAAACATGCAGGGTTGATTTCCTTTAGGACTAATTGGTTTACCTTTGATGAAAATATACATTCATATCAGCCTCCCTGCCTCCTCCACCAAAGCCTCCCCCATCTCCCCTGCCTCCACTTGCTGCCCCCTTGCCCTGTGGGAACCCCAGGGTGGCCATTGCCCTGTCCACCGTGGCTGCGGTTGCCTCCCCCAACATGCTGATCAGAGATGCTCCTGGAGGACTTGAGCACTGGTCACCTGGTGCTTCCTCGAGTATGTCCGCTCTTTTTCCTTGGCTTCATGTGCTATGCTTTGGTAACCTGTCAGGCCAGGGCAGCATGGACTCCAAGTAGAAAGGGACCCTGAGCAAATTGGACTGCACTGGCCTTGTCCCTAGAGATGCGGATGTGGGGTGGCAGGTGGAATTAGTCCCCCTGCATCCAGCTAAAGTTTTCTGTCCTCCTCTGCAGATAGACCCTGGTTGCTGGCCGCCCCTTTCAGGTGGGCAGTGGGGGAGGATGCTAAGCGGCCAGCTGGGTGCCCCCCCTTCCACCCCGCCAGAAGGCTCTGTTTCCAGCAGTGGTGGGAGAGCAGGCCTGTGCCTCTCTCTAGCAGTCAAAACAGAGCTTGCAAAACTGAGAACAGACAGCCTTCCTGCGTGTCCCAAGGCCCCTGGCTGCTCCACAGGGCACACAAGTCTCCCCAGATATCAGTGTGCAGTCAGCACCCTGGGTCATTCCCTGCGTGATGGAGGGAGGGCGGGTGCCTTTCCCTTATCAAAGCCAAGGGCAGGAGTGATAATAAGGGCATCTTGGGCTGGGAAGGCCCCCCTCCAAGGGTCATCTCTCGCATCCCCCATACGTCCAGCTAAGGTTTTCTGCAGATAGACCCTGGTTGCTGGTTGCGCCTTATAGCAGCCCCTGCTCATTAACAGTCCAGCCATGGCCAACTCCCTGCATGCGGGATGGTCGGGGAATGATGCCTTTCTGAGATCTGGGTTAGACGTCACCTGCTTTCACACGAGACCCATCTCTCTTGTCTTATCTCTTGCAGAGAAGGGAACAGAGAGTCATGCGCTGGAGGGGGACCAGGGGGAGGGATTGAAGTCAAAACCAAGGCAGTCCAGTCCAAGGCTGAGGACGCTTGGCTCCGTCTAAATGCTAGCTCCTCAAAGTATGGTCCACAGGCAGGAAGCGTCTGCCTCCCCCGGGAGCCAAGGAAAAATGTGGGATCCCGGGTCCCACCTCAGACCTGCTGATTCCACTTCGGCATTTTTATCAAGGTCTCCCAGGGACTCATCTGCTCATTTAAGTCTGAGAAGCACTGGACTAGGGATTCGTGTCCTTGTTCATTGTGAGCTTCGGGGCAGGAGTCCCAAACCAGAGCGGGACTGTGTGTGGAGGTGTCAGTGTCCGCCCCTCATCACACCCTCCCCCGAGCCCCCCAGCAAGCTGGGCTCCACTCCAAAACCGTTCCAGCCGTCCACCGCTAGCCTCGGACCCTGCAGGCAGGTGGGAGTGGTCCCCGGGCAGTGGGTCCCTCCATCTCTGTTCCTAATGGAGAAGGCTGCCCACCCCCACATCGCCCGGCTTTGGGACTACTTCTGCGCACAGCACAGGGCACTTGGTTCTGTGGGGTGGCAAAGGTTTTTTTTTTTCTTTCTTTCTTTATGTGTGTGTGATTCATTTGGCTTGCTTCTTTTTGTTTTGAACAAGGGGTGGGTTTTGTGTCTCTGAACAACACCCTTGTGGCCCGTGTCCCCCTCCCCACCAACCCCTTGGAGGAGAGGTTTGTTTTTGAAGCATCAGGGTTCTGCCACTCGGACCTGGGGAGGCATATTTAAAGCTGTTTAAACTGACAGACCAGGCAAACAGGATTAACTCTGCAGCCCAGAAGGGGAGGTGTGGGTCGGAGGGGGCCGCCGAATGGTTTACATGGGTGAGCAGGAGGAGGACGGCCGGCCGGGCTGGGAAGGAGCCGACCACTCGAGGCAGCCAAGAAGTCTCTATCTGGGAGGTAGGCAGAGAGCTTGCAATCTGCCGGGTGATTGGATTAGACATGGTGTGAAATTCGGAGCAGGGCAGCACGGCTGGGGCTGGGGCCCGGGGCTGCTGCAGGGCCCCAGACAGCGCAGGAGCTCCTGTCCTGTCCCAGTGGGCCTTGGAGACTAGACGGCACAGCATCGTGCGCTCCCCTACCCGTCCCCGTGTCTCCCCACCCCACAGAGCCTCCCCTGCCTTCTCAGGGAACTCGGGGCCCAGGGACCCCTATTCATAGCCACCGTGGCTCAGCCTCAGCCATGCTCTCAGCAGCGGAGGGAGAGGCCCTGCTCTCTTCCTTCACCTTCTCCTTTGTCTCTTCCGTCTTCCTCGGGTTCCGTCTCTCTCCTGCACTGTCTGGTTCATCCTGAGGACTCTGCTCCATCTGCATCTGTCCAACACCCAGATTCCACTCGTGTTCTCCACTTTTGGAAGCTCGGACAGACATCTCTGAGGATTTTGCAACTTCTTCCTGAAGTCTGATTGGGCCACCAGGGCTGGGGCAGTGATATTTCTCATCATTGGGAAGTTGACAAGGTTTCAGCCTTTCTGGCAAAGGTGCTAACATCAGGTGCAAGTACAGAAAGGGAAAAGAGGGACTAGATCTCTTGGTTGAAGGGTTGGAACTGGGTTTAACAGGCATTCCTGGACCCCACCCAGTAGAGTGGGAGAGTCAGCCAGGAGAGTCAGCTTCTGGCGGGCACTGGGGATGCAAGCTGGTGGCCAGAGTATGGATGCCTGGATCCCGGGCAGAGGGCTGACGCCCACCATTTCCTGCCTCTTCTCTGACTCTTGTCATAAAAGGCAGCCAAAGGAGAAGTCACTACAGAAGGGTTAAGGTCCCAGACACAGGTATGAAATCTTGGTTTTTCAACAGCTAAGTAGTCAGCAGAACGCAGCCAATGAGTGACCCCAGATAACTGCTCCTGGCCGGGAGAACTGCCCTGATGAATCCCGCCCAACTTCCTGAACCACAGGACTGTCGTTTTAAGGTGCTAAGTTCTGGGGCTGCTTGTTACACAGCAGTAGACACTGAAACACTTTGTGATTGTGTTTGTGACCCAACACCAATGAAGCCATCACTTCTTTGCTCATCTTTCAAGGTCAGTCTATCATCTACTGTTGCGTGGGCTGCAAACCAGCCTAAGACTCTCTCAGTCCTTGGAAGAAAGAGTCACCCAGGCATTGTGACGCTCATGGTTGGGAGAAGTGCCCGATCCTGTAGACAAGATCAGGAGTGTGTTAGAAAGCGCCAGTGCAGCTCTGGAAAGGAGATGTGGTTCCCCTACATCTAAGCCTGACGTTGTTCCATTCCATCCTCGCTTCTTGGGCTCATTCTCTGCTTGTATTTCAGTGCCATCCAAGGACCATATAGTTTCAACTCCCTGCAGGTGATTTCTAGTTCACCCCAGGGTCATCATTTTCATCTGTCTCCCTGCTGCTGCTGCTGCTGCTAAGTCGCTTCAGTCGTGTCCGACTCTGTGCGACCCCATCGACGGCAGCCCACAAGGCTCCCCCATCCCTGGGATTCTCCAGGCAAGGACACTGGAGTGGGTTGCCATTTCCTTCTCCAGTGCGTGAAAGTGAAAAGTGAAAGTGAAGTCGCTCAGTCGTGTCCGACTCTTAGCGACCACATGGACCACAGCCTACCAGGCTCCTTCGTCCATGGGATTTTCCAGGCAAGAGTACTGGAGTGGGGTGCCACTGCCTTCTCCGCTGTCTCCCTAGAAACTCCTATCATTTCTCTCCACTAAGCACTGGAGTCAAAGTTCACTCCACCATGCCAGCTGCTAGATCTAAGCGGAGCCCCAAGGTGCAGTGTTCTGCCCACAGCCATGGAGGCTAGGTCCCGCAATCTGCTCTCCTGAGGATGTTCGCAGAGCTCTTAGTGTGCAGTTCGTGCTCCAAAGTGAGTCCCCAGGCAGGTAAACCTTCAATGGTTCAGTAATACTATTTTAAACCTTATTGGATAGCGAAAAGGCTGGGGAGAGGAAGGGAGCAAAAACAGTGTGCTAAGGTGAACTCGAGTATTAATACTTATTCTTGGGACTCGGTGGTGGTCCAGTGGGTAAGATCGCTCACTCCCAATGCAGGGGGCCTGGGTTCGATTCCTGGTGAGGGAGCTAGATCCCACAATCAACTGAAGATCCCACAAGCCACGACTAAGACCCAACACAGCCAAAATAAATAAAAAATTTTTAAAGAGCCCTTATTCTGGAAAAAAAAAAAAAAACACCCTACTTCCTATCCATAGGAGACTGGTTCTATAAACCACAATATCCTCACAAATGGAATATTAACAGCTATAAAAACAATGAGGAAGTTTTAAAAATACATTGATATGGAAAGTTAGCCAATGTACACTGTTCTGTTAAAGAGTTTAAATGTGTACAAAGGGAGCTTCCTTTTTGTCTAATGGAGAAGGACAACAATAATGTATACTTACATGTGTTTGTCTTTTCATAAAAAAAATGGAGAGAACGCACATGAAATTAACAACGGTTTCTGCTGGCAGAGCAGAGAGGAAAGAGAGATGCCAGGGTCGGCTGGTGACATGATGAATTGATATTTACCATAAGCTTTTTCATTGTTTTGATCTTGGACCATGTGAATTGCATTACCTAATCCAAAAAAACGCTGGGGGTAGGGGAGAAAGGATACGTACTTTGCCTAACTTGATTAAAGAAAAAGCACAAGAAGAAAAACCAGGATCAGAAGCTTTGGATGGAACCATGCCTGTCTCAGTTGCCTGGGGAAAACCCCAGGATTTACAAAGAGTTTGAAAAAATCTTGGGAAGGAGGTGAGGTGAAGGCAGTGCTTTATTGTGGTTTCTGAGAATCTGAAGCCACGTTGATGCTTGCGGAGCCAAGTGGGAGATACAGGCTCCCATACCTGAAGGAGGCGTTAAACTCTAGGAACTGCTAGGATGGGTTTCCATCGAGACTTAGTAATCTCACACTTTGATTTGGGTGAGTCTTGACTGAGCTTCCAGACCCATGAGTCCAAGATAATTATTCCAGTCCAGATACTCCCTGACAGCGAGAATGAGTTCCTTTCTCCAGCCAGATCCTAATCATTTTCCATTTTTAATTTTTTCAAAGCAGATCTCTTTAAAATGTTATTTATTTTTGATTGTGCTGGGTCTTCGTTGCTGCACAGGCTTTTCTCTAGTTGTGGAAAGTGGGGGCTACTCTCTAGTTGTGGTTCTCGGGCTCCTCTTGTTGCAGAGCATAGGTTCAAGGCTCCCGGGCTTTAGCAGCAGTGGCTCAGACTTAGTTGCTCCAAGGCATGTGGTATCTTCCCAAACCGGGGACTGAACCTGTGTCCCCTGCATTGGCAGGCAGATTCTTAACTACTGGGCCACCAGAGAAGTCCCCTTCCCTCCTTTTAGAAGTAGAATATTATAACTTCCTGGAGAGCAGGGACATACACTGCTTTTCCACTCCTTATTCCACTAGTTGTGGAATAAATAAATGAATGAATGCATTGTCTAAAACCCATGAAATACAGTTCATTTGTGAGTTGTGTGAAAAATCATTTGCAACAAGCCATCAAATTATTTTCGGAAGCAGCGAAGGTTCCAGGTTGTGTCTCACACTGGGAGGAGGGGACAGCTTTGCCGGTAGAGGGCAGTGGTGACTTGTCAATTAATACAAGTGTGTGTGTGTGTGTGTGTGTGTGTGTGCGTGCATGCATCCCGCAGCCCACACTCTTCTCTGTTCCTCCTCTCCACCGTCAGCTCCTTCCTGCGGTATCTGTCAAGGCAGAATGACCTGCCTTCGGTCAATACATACACTTCAGTGATGGACAGTTGAGGTCATAGTCCTTGACCCACGAAACCCCCTTGGCTGGACTTGGCAAACCCACTCCGTGCTGGAATGAACTTGAATTCTACATTAATACCTTCTTAATAACATTCAGAAACCGTGGGGATTGTTTTCTGGGAAAGAAGATGCCGCCCCCTCCCCTCTTCCCCTGGGGCCCCTGACCCCTCTTTATCTGCTGACAGGCACCATATCTAATCTCGGGAATGAGGGGCAGCTCTGCAAGACCTGGGCGCTTTCCGGGTGGAGGGAGCGAGCAGGGAGGAGCGCCCGGCCAGGATCGCAGGCTGCTCAAATATTTAAGGGTACAAAGAAGCAGCTGTCAAGCACTTGTGCATTCGGGAGGGAGAGGGAGCCGGGTATAATTAGCCTGCCCTGGTTCCCCGCAAGGACTTCTCCCCTGGGGCCCCCTCAGCCCAACCGGCTGCATGCAGATCAGCACCAGAGGAGGCTGATGGCTTGCATTCCTTTCCTCCAAAACTCTGGGAAAGACTTTCCTCTCCAGGGTAATAAATGGGGGATGTCCTTCACCCCCTGACTTTTTCTGGACCTCAGTTACTTCAGCTGATAAATAGGAGAACCGAATTCACTGACTCCACTTCCAACCTGACAATTCAGTGATGGAATCGAGCGCCTTGGTTTCCGTGGTGGCTCAGCTACTAAAGAATCTCCTGCAATATGAAAGACCTGGGTTCGATCCCTAGGATGGGAAGATCCTCTGGAGAAGGGAACGGCTACACACTCCAGTATTCTGGCTGGAGAATTCCATGGATTGTATAGTCCATGGGGTTGCAAAGAGTCGGACACAACTGAGCAACTTTCACTTACACTTCACTACAAAGTGATGAGCCCACTGGTACCCAGCACACAGGGACCCACTGGGACAAAACTAAGTCCATAAAGTCAGCTACGTGTAAAGTCGGGTCAGGCCTCCTGGGGCTGAGCATGGTATGGACTAGAACCTATAAGAGGGAGCGAGGTAGGTGTCAGACAGGAAGAGAGAACGATGACACCAAGTAGGAATCACCCTTTCCATTTGTGTGACGCTTATAAAGCGCGTCCACGTCCAGCAGCTCACTGAAACCTCAGGATGGATGGTGAGGTCGACTAGAGCAGGGCGGTCCCATTTTAAAGATGTGTGCCTGTGTGCTGAGTAGCTCAATCATGTCCCGCTCTTTGCAACGTCATGGACTATAGTCCACCAGGCTCCTCTGCCCATGGGATGTTCCTGGCAAGAATACTAGAACGGGTTGCCATTTCTTTCTCCAAGGGATCTTTCCTACCCTGGGATCAAACCCATGTCTCCTGAGTCTCCTGCATTGGCCGGCAGTTTCTTTACCACGGAGCCACTTGGGAAGCCCATTTTAAAGATGAGACTGGAGCAAACACAGGGTGAGCATCCTCTTCTTGTTTCTCCCATTTTCTAATTTCATAGCCAGTGCCCCTGGAATAAATGGGTAGAAGGCACTGGTGGAAACAAACACGCTTCCCTGGGTTCCACACAAAGATGGCAAAAAGTTTAGGTTGGGGGATTCGAGCAGGCTCTTCCCCATAAGTGCCCCCAAACAACCCCAGTCCTTGTGGGTGGGAGGTGACTTGAAAGCTGTAAGCTTGTGGGCTACAGAGCTGAAAGGCAGAGCGGAAAGGGAAGACGCCATCAGTCTTGGTTTTCAGAGGTAGAGACTGAAGGCTATTTCATGCTTAGCGTTCATTAGACTTCAACATTGCAACCCCCCACACACACACACACAACTAAAAGCCTCTGTGTACCGAGCCTGAAAGGAGCTACGTCAAGGGATGAAGGGCACTAATAAGTGTGGTCCAGCGCCTTCCTCCCCCCAGCAGGGAATGCGGCATTCCTTAATATTAACAGGAGTCTGTAGGGTCCTGGCTGGAAGCACTGGGTTACCTGTGACCTGGGGGAGCTGGAGAGGGAGGCATGGCAGGGGAGAGAAGCCCTTGTAAATGTGGGTGGAGTCGGCATGCCAAGTTGTGGGGGGCAAGTGCCAATCTCTGTCCCACAGATGCTTTAGAAACACGGTAGGAAACATCACCCGTCTCAGGTAAGAAATCACTGAAAACGATGGTAACAATTATTGTCCTGTTACGGTAACTTGATATGCGTGCACGCTTAAGTCATTTCAGTCGTGTCTGACTCTTTGTGACCCCATGGACTATAGCCCACCAGGCTCTTGTCCATGGGGATTCTCCAGGCAAGAACACCAGAGTGGGTTGCCATGCCCTCCGCCAGGGGATCTTCCCAACCCAGGGATCAGATCCATGCCTCTTATGTCTCCTGTGTTGACAGGCAGGTTCTTTACCATTAGCGCCACCTGGGAAGCCTCGTTTCCTGGTCTCTGTACACATATTATCTCACTTGATCTCCTAAACGTGGACCACATACAAGGCAGGAATTATTTCTGTTCTTTCACAAAGGAGGAAACTGAGGCCCAGAGTATTGGAATGGTTTGACCAAGGTCATGCAGCTGGTACAGCTCTGAGCTGAAGTTCAAACACGGAATCCTGACTCCATCTCGACCCAGTTTTCTTTTCAGGTAAGAAAAGCTGGGAAGGGCTTCCCTGGTAGCTCAGTGGTAAAGAATCTGCCTGCCAGTGCAGGAGACTCAGGTTCGATCCCTGATCTGGGAAGATCCCACATGCCACAGAGCAACTAAACCTGAGTGCAAAATAAATAAATAAATAACAAGAAAAGACAGGAAGAGAAAGAGCCTGAACAGCAGCCTGGCCTCCCAGCCTTCTCTGAGGGCTTTGCTGGGTGCTGTGCTAAGTTGCTTCAGTCATGTTCGACTCTGTGCGGCCCCATGGACTGTAGTCCACCAGGCTCCTCTGTCCATGGGATTCTCCAGGCAAGAATAGTGGAGTGGGTTGCCATTTCCTCCTCCAGGGGTGCTTCCTGACCCAAGGATCAAACTCAGGTCTCTTGCAAGCAGATTCTCTACTATCTGAGCCACCCGAGCTCCAGGTAAAGGCGGTCCAGCACAGAGTTACTTGTGCAGTGCACAGGCTGGGACACCGGACACAGGCTCTCCACAACTTCAGCAAGTTTGTGTGGCTTTAAGGAAGCAGAAGGAAGAGGGAAGAAGGATGGGGATGTAGCAGAGGAGTGCAGAGGGAAATGAAAGAAAAAGTGATGGACTGAGAATCCATAGTCTTTTTTTTCAACTGAAGTATAATTGACTTACAGTATTATATTAGTTTCAGGGGAACGACATATACTTCAATATTTTTAAACATTACAAGACAATCACCACAATAAGTCTAGTTACCATCTGTCCTCATTCAAAGTTATTACAATGTTATCGGCTATATTCCCTATGCCTGTACGTTACATCTCTGTGATCTATTTAAATTTTATCACTGGGACTTTGCACCTTGTAATCCCCTTCATCATTTTGCCCATCCCCCCTTTCTCTGCATCTATGAGTCTGCTTCTGGGGAGTCAGGGAGGGGGGTGGGGAGTCAACGGATTTTTCCATTTGTTTTCTTTTTTTCAGTTCTACGTATAAGTGAAATCATTTGGTATTTGTCCTTCTCTGACTCATTTCATTTAGCATAATACTCTCTAGGCTCATCCATGCATGCATGCTAACTCACTTCAGTTGTGTCTGAGTCTTTGTGATCCTACGGACTATAGCCCACCAGGCTCCTCTATGGGATTCTCCAGGCAATAATACTAGAGTGGGTTGCCACGCCCTCCTCCAGAGGCTCTCCCTGACCCAAGGGTGGAACACGCATCTCCTGCACTGGCAGGCGGATTCTTTACCACTAGCACCACCTGGAAATCCACCTGAGACGGACCTAGGTTCATCCACGTTGCAGAAAGCAAGATTTCATTCTTTCTCACGGTTGAGTACTACTCCATTTTCTACATATCTATCACCTCTTCTTATATTCATTCGTCCCTGAATGGACACTTTGGTAGTTTCCATGTCTTAGCTGTTGAAAGTGATGGTGCAGTGAACACAAGGGTGTATATATCTTTTCAAATTAGCATTTTGAAAAACTGAAAAAAACATTGCTGTGACTTCTCTGGTTGTCCAGCGGCTAAGACTCTGCACTGCCAAAGCAAGGGGTCTGGGTTCGACTGATCACCGGTCAGGGAACCAGATTCCACATGCTGCAACTAAAAGCTCACGTGCCACAACTAAGACCTGGTGCAGCCAAGTAAATGAATAAATATTTCAAAAGAAAAAATGATGCTGAGACTGATGTCAAAAAGTGTACTGCCTGTGTTCTCTTCTAGGCGTTTTATGGTTTCAGGTCTTGGAGTTTAGTCCAACTGTGCTTTTATCTGCAACCTGGGGAAAATCACTCCATCAATCTGAGCCCCAGGCCCGCCCTGCATGAAATAAGATGCTGGAACAAATGGATCTAAAGTCCCTTCTGGCTCAAAACGTTAGGACTAAAAATTCATCTGTGTTCACATGTGCACACACACACACACAGACCATTGTACCCAGATTATGAATGTCAACACTCATTCATTCAGTAAGTTGCCTGTTAAATGCAAAGCAATTTTAGTGCCCAGTTATGACTTAAAAATGAGCATGAGCTGGACACATATTTGAATTTCAAAGTAAACCACATTATTTATGTTAGTATATAAGTCTATGTGTGCCAAGAAGAGGGCTAGAAATTTAGCACAGGTTATCAGTGACTTGGGCAGGCCGGAAATGCTGGGTCCTCACATTCATGGTAGCTGTTATTAAGCTTCCCAGGTGGTTCAGACGGTAAAGAATCTACCTGCCAATCCAGGAGACATGGGTTCGATTCCTTGGTCAGGAAGATCCCCTGGAGAAGGGAATGGCTACCTACTCCAATATTCTTGCTTGGAGAATACCATGGACAGAGGAGCCTGACTGGGCTGCAGTCCACGGGGTCACAAAGAACTGGACACGACTGAGCACACATTAGTAAGCTCAGAGAATGTGTCTTGCACATGAACTAAACCAGGTGTCCAGGGGCACATGAAGACACAGTGAAACCCAACGCATGAGCTCCATGAACTATCTCATGTTCCAAATTCCCCGAGGAGAGCCACGATTGCCCTTAAGACACAGGTCGTTCTCAAGAAGTCCTGTGGACTTCTTCCTGCATTAGGATAGCAAGATGACTGCAGAGGGGAAGGGGTTAACCCACAGTGGGAGTTTGCTGGTTGGAAGGATTTTTATGAACCCTGGCAGGGTGAACATGCCTCCTGCCCACTTCTGCCTAGTGCCACGGTGGAATGAAACACTTCCTTCTACACTCCAACTGCATCTGCCCTCTTAATCCCACCTCGAGGCCGGGGCAGAGGGTGGAAGCCAGGGGGCAGAGAGCGCCGGTCCACCAAGATTCACAGAGAGGTTGGGTCAATGGTCCAGGCCCACACAGGAAATCGGATGCAGGGGCCCTGGCACCGCCAGGGTAATCTATGAGCTCCAAGCTTTGCTTCCAACAGATGCTTGTGTTTCCTGCCATGTTTGTTTAATGGTAGAAACATTTCAGGGGAAACCAGAGACCTGGCTTCTCTGAGGCTCACCTGTTACTTTGGAATGTATTTATTTGTACATGGGGCCCCTTCTCGGCAAACTGTTCCCATCCTCCAGCCCGGAGGCCGATGTGCTGCTTACATCACGGTCTCCACAGAGACGGCTGTGATATTACAAACGGCAGATTGTGCCTCCAGGTAGATAGCGAGTGACCCTGGCAGATACGATGGGCCAAACAAACTTCCTGTTTCCAGGAAGAGGTCTCTGGGAAGAACAGTAAAATGTGCCCTCACTCCCCACCCCAGACACGCTCTTCTCCAGTGCCACAAGCACTTCACCATGTGAGGTCTGGTTTTTTCTCTCATTATTCTTGCGAAAGGAGGCAAAGTGTTGGGGGAGGGGGCAAAAGCATTTCTGCTTCCCTTAATGATCACCAACCCCCCATCTCTCTGCCTCATCTTATTCACAAACTAAAGACAAAGCCGTCCTTGGCACAGTCACGTTGTAGTGCGGACCCTGGGGATGGAAACATGCATCCTGGGCGTGGTGGTGATGAACCTTCGTGGGCCTACGGTGATTCATTCTCTAGAGAGGAGAGAAGAGGGGACTTCCCTGGAGGTCCTGTGGCTGAGACTCTGCACTCCCAATACCGGGGGCCTGGGTTTCAGTCCCTGGTTGGGGAACTAAGATCTCATAAGCCACAGCTAGGGGTTCGCATGCTGCAACTGAAGATTCTGAAAACTGCAACCAAGATCAAAGATCCTGCCTGCCACTACTAAGACCCAGCACAGCCAAATAAATCAATAAAAACAACTACATTAAAAAATAAACTGTATTTTTCCCTTCCAGACCCATCTCATGCCCACCTGTAGGACAGGCCTGCCGACATCCCAGGTAAACCCCTTTNAAGTTCAGAGGAGTTAATACAAGGGTGCCAGGGGGCTTCCTAAAGTCATCAGGATCCGTCTATGTGGTCTGCTATTCTCAGAGCTTGGCTCCTGCCTTATGGCTCAGAACAACTGCTGAGCTCCAGCTCTCAGGCCAGCATCCCACCAGCAGAAACAGGAAGCAGTGAAGAGGGGCATACTCCTTCTCTTTAAAGACACTTCCTGGAACTTTCCCACAGCACTTTCCCTAAATTTTAGAGGCCTCAAGGAAGTCGATAAATGTTATCCTTATTCTGCTGACGTTACAGATCCTGGTTTTCTGGGTTGCATTTCTACGGAAGAAGCAGGTAATGATTGCTGGGGCAACCAGCAGACTCAGCTCCACTTTCTGTCCTGAGTAATTACTTTTCCGTCTTTGAGAGACCATTTTTCTCATTCCTCAATGGTCAGGACTGATGGAATCCCTAAGTTCACTTCTGCTTTTCATAAAGCAGGAGTTTAAATAGGACCATGAAAGTGAAAGTGTTAGTTGTTCAGTCCATATCCAACTCTTTGCAACCCCATGGACTGTAGCCCACCAGGTTCCTCTGTCCATGGAATTCTCCAGGCAAGAAAACTGGAGTGGGAAGCCATTTCCTTTTCAGGGGGATTTTCGCATCCAGTGGATCGAACCCGGGTCTCCTGCATAAATAGGTCTGGGGGAACCCGAAGTACAGCAGGTCAGGTGATTTTCTCAAAATGTGCAGCGTTGAGAAGCCACGGCAGCAGGGACACACAGTGGCCCCGACCCCTGGTCCCATGAAATCACAGCTTTAGGAGGCTCAGCTGGGTCTGAGTCAGGAGCCAGGAAGGGAGGCTGTCACTGCACAAAGCCCTGGGTGCTGATGGATGCCAGGGACCCGGGGAGGCGTGGGAGTCCTGGCCGAGAGCAACCCAGGAAGCTGCAGATAAGAAATCTACATCCGGTGGTGCTGCGTGCCAGCTGCACATGGACTGCAGCTCCCTGGTGTCATCCTGCCCCTTGGTTACTCACTCTCCTCCAGGGCAAGACCTGCAGTGCCTGCCCCAGCCCTGGCAGTCTACTGCCACCTGGCAGGGAGCTTCGGATCCCAAGAGGCAAACTGCACAGCCGCATCCATCCATGGGGTCCCTGAGTTCCCAGGCAAGGCATCCCTGCCTGGGCTGGTGGCTACGTGCAGACTTTCCTGTTATCACCCTGCATCTGGCCCAGCCCCTCCAGTGTTGATGCTGCTCCCTGAGTAGGACCTGCCCTCCCACGGATGGTTCCTCCTCCCTCCCCAGGGCCCCAGGAAAGGTATTTAGGCTGGCGGTTTGCCTGCCTCCTCTCCCCCCGTGCTGGTGCCGGGTCCTCTGAACACCCCACAGACTGTGGGGGTGATGGTTTTGGAAGATCTTATACATGCAGGCTTGCCGTATCCTGGGGGGTAGGAAGGGGCCAGAGCCAGGACTAGTTTGGGCTGGAAGGTGGGGGGACCTGGTTCTCTTCAGGATTATGTGGACCCACAATTGAAGAAAGGCACTATCAAGCTCAAAGTACCTACCCTGAGGAGGTAGGTAGGGTGGAGCCCATCCAAATGCGGGGAGGGAAGCTCTCTGAGCATCCATCCTGAGGAAAGTCAATCTCCTTCCCTGGGCGGGATGCTCACCTCCTGACTTTAGACCAGAAAGTTATCGTCAGCCCCTTTCACAGGGGAGGACATTGGGGCTCAGCCATTAGGAGGGGCTAACATTTCCATTCCATCAGGTCAGAGACCCTTTATAAAGGGGGGCCGGGCCACCATTGAGGCCAGGCCTCGTGCTGGGTCTGCAGTGGTGAATTCTTTTTTTTTTTTCCTTCTCTTTTGAAAAGTCCAGTGTAGGAGAGTTAACTCTTCAGGACAGTTAAGCTAAGCTGCCTTACTATCAAACAGGGTTCCTGTCTCCCTCCTCCTCCTCGTCCCCTTCCCCTCCCTCTCCTTCTCCTTCTTCATGAAAGTGTTGCCTTTTCAACAATGAAACCCTCGCCTCTAAGCCCAAAGTCTTTTCCGATGTTCCTGCCCAGGCACCTGCTCTTCGCTCCCCTTCCAGGAGGAAGCCCTGTGGTCAGTTCAGGGTGTCTCTTCCTGGCCCACGGGTGCACACAGAGCCCTCTTTTCCTAACAAAACCACCCACCTGGAGAAGAGGTTGGAGGACACCTTCTTCACACCAGATCCAGACAGTTACCCCCTCTCCTTTCTCTTCTCCAAGAATCCTCCAAGAACAGGGTCACTGCACCCCACCGCACCTCACTTGGATGGAGTACTCTGTTACACCATCATCTTCATAACCCCAAACCAAGGGGGCCCAGGGAGAGGCTGCCCCAGCAAGGAGAGGAGGTGGGCACTGGCCCAGTGGCCAGGGAGAAGGGCTTCCAGGGTCGGGGGAGAACCTCAGAGGCCTGAGATCCTGCAGAATAAATCCATGGGGACATTTCCAGCTTGCTTGGGGGAGGATGACTGTGTAAGTTTTGTCCCTAGATGGACAGGGTCAGACATAGAGAGAGGAGCAGGTCTGCTCGGGGAGTCCTCCTGTCTCCTGCCCCTCCCAGGACCTCACCACAATTCCACAGAGAAGCCATCTGCTCTGAAACACGTCATGACTGAGTCTGTCATCTGGTTTTCGGGGAAAAAAGGTACAACAGACAGACCATGAATCATGAATGGTGGCCGTTAGGACGCCTGGGTTCTGCTGTTTCTTGCATGGTTAGAATGGAATTAAGAATTTTTCATGCCTTGTGTTGTCTCCACATGAAAGATGACTGGAGAATATATCTTGTGCCTCCTTGAGATTTCTAAGTTTAAAAGATTCAGGGACTTCCCTGATGGTCCAGTGGTTAAGACTTCGATTTCACAAGGCAGGGAATGTGGGTTTCATCCTTGGTCAGGGAACTAAGATCCCACCTGCCCTGTGGCCAAAAAAAAAAATGAAAAACAAAACAGAAGCAATATTGTGGCAAATTCAATAAAGTTTTTTTTTTTTTTTTTTTTTTTTTTT
>SJYA01006577.1:7894-20209 GCA_006410615.1 Neotragus moschatus
TGACCAGGTTTAAGCAGTGCCAGTTCTCCAAAATAATCTCCCTCGCGCTTCGAAGCTAGGATCTTTGAGCCCTCTATAAGCACGTCTACGTTTCCCTGCACACGAACAGGGGATTAGGGCGACGGAAGGACGCAAGCGAGCTACAAAAGCGCACAGTTTGGGGCGGCACGAGCACGTGCACGGAGCTGCACCCCCCACACCGCGCTAGGCTGATATGTCTTTGTATCACGCTTCCTTTCCTCCGTCTCCCCCTCTACGCGTATACGGCTGCATGGGCGGCCTACCGTGGCGCGCCGTTCTCCCTCTCTGATAGCCGCGGTTCATAGAAGCAGCAAGGCGAATATTTGGCTGTAAGCTTTCGTTGAAAGGACAGCTTCTAATGATGCATCATCTAGCAAACACAGCACGTTTTCCTTGCGCCAGAGGAACCAGCTGTCTTACGTAGAGGTAAGGCAGGTCACCCGCGGGGCCTCTACGGCCACACGTGCCTTCCACGAAAAGTGCGAGAGCCGCTGCAGATGTGGTTTGATTGCGCCGGTTTTCGTCAGTAAAAAGCTCCTTCTACTTGTTGTATGTCTTGTTTGTCGGTGCTTCGTCACCAAAGCGACGTACACGCATATGCAGTGCGGTATGAACTGAGAATGTCCCAGTGTGCTGGGTGTAGGAGACACGCCTTGCATTGATGTGCGGGAAAACATGCGACACCGGTCTACGTAGGCCGGCAGTTCAAGTTGACGTTGGCAAAGAAAAGCGTCCGCCGGAGGCCTGGTACACCAGACGCTGTTGTTCTCATATCTGCTCACTGGACGTGGAATACACTTTCATGCGCATGTGAAGGGGGCGACTCTGTTTCTCTCCTGCCCTTCCCATGCTCGGGTACGCAAAAGACGCTTTTCAGAACACGTACACCAATGTGGATGATATCGCGAGAACCGGTTGCTGCCGGTGCAAGTCGTCATGAGGCTGCTGACGTACCTTCAGAATGAAATACATGCAATCTCCTTCTTGTCCCGTCTGTATGATGTTATCGCCGGGGCAGTAAACGCAGTCGTGCAGCTTCGTGAGGATCATGCGAATAAAATCGGGACTGCAGTGCTGCAAGGCAAGAAAAATCATGCAGCCGTTCCGATTCTTACCACTCCTGCCCATTCGGGTATCCGCAGCTTAAAGGCCACATCAGCCGTGCCCTGCTGAGTCTGGGGGAGAGCGCGTCGTAAAGTAAAGCTGTCTTAACTGTAGACTGACTGATGCCGTTCCCCTCTGGGCTTGTCGAATGGTCAAGAAAGCTGTGTTCAGCATGTAGGCCACTGCCCCATACGTATCACTCTCGTCTCGTGCGTCATTCAGAGGTGTCCAGCGCGGAACGATTTCGCTGCACTCGTCGAACCCCCTACCCGAGCGCGCATGGACGGATTCGCATGGCGAACCATACGTGTACACAAGGCGTAGCCGTCCAGTTCGCGGACATTTCGCCGTGTACATGCGTGCATGTGGGTGCAGCGGCATAGAATAATCGGCGGTGCACGCGGACGAGAAAGCGTTAAAACTACTTACGCCCACGCACAGGCATACGCGCCTGTGCATAGTTATTTTCGTGTGTGTCGACACAAAAACGAGCGCGCTGAGGCGTACGCCTGTGGGACCAGAGAGAAGCGCGCTGGAGGCTGAAAATGGGTCGCAGCAGTTCCCTCGACGCATAGGGCTCGTGCAACTGGTGAATGCCGCTGCCCCCATCGTCTGCTCTACGCAAACTGCAGCGCCCTCAATGCTTCACAGCGGGAGCTATCTATACATTGCTCTGGAGCCGACTAACGTACGCAAGTTGCAGCGCTTGCGATATTATACTGCAGGAGCTATTTACACTTTGCTCTGGAGTCAGGGCTAACCTTAAAAAAGTTTGCTTTGCGGATTAAATCGCCGTAGAGGTTGAGCTTGAGCTCTTGTAGCAGAGGTTCGCTTAAAGAGTCCAGCAGCGTAGAAACTGCAGTTTTGTCTCGATTGGCGTGCAAGAATCTGTGAAACACAACAGCGGTCGCTTAGCGTGTAGTGAAGTCGTGCGCAGCGCACGAGCACGCTGATATCGGGCGCCCACGGCGTCTGCGTTGTAGCAGCTCATCTCAACAGGCTGCAACTGCCTCTTAGGCTCGTTAGGCGCCCGAATGCAGACGGTGTCGATCACTCAGGGCGGCTGAGGTTGGTCACTCCGCGGAAAAAGGGTTGCCCATCAGTCATCGTGTCTGTAGGTGGGGCCAGCAGGAGAGCAGCACGGACGGTATCAGGAGTTCTACGTGACAATTGTGGTCTCACTGGTAGATGCAGTCAGTCCCCCTCTGCACACTGTATGTCTCACCCGACGCTTCGGCTGCAGTAGAGCAACGGCTAAGTGTTGCCGTATAGTCGTCCTTGTCGCGTACCTGAAGTACTGTCGGACCCTCCCTTGCATTTCAGAGGGGAGCCTGAGCGTCCTCATGGCTTCCGTGATATACGCCATGCTTTCTACATGGCGATCCGAGATGATGTTAAGCCTCTGGTAGAGCACGTTGATCTCTCCGTAAAGCGTTGCCACCATGATGGTTCCGAGCGGTGCCACGATGCAATACTGTACACAACGCAGCCAACGCCCGTCACGCGAACTCCGTGCAGACAGAGGTGCAAAATAGGCATTAGCTGAGGCAGGCAGAGTCGCCGAGTGTTTACAGATCTCGGCCGGCCGCGGCGCATAATGACCAGTTCTGGCGCTTTAGCCCCGGCTGCGGGCTTCTCCGGACCACGGATCTCTGTGGGAGAGAAGCGGCCTGCCTGTTGTTTTTCTCGGTGTACGTGGCTCGCGGAAGAGAAGCGGCCTGCCTGGTGTTTTTCTCGGTGTGCGTGGCTCGCTGAATCGTGGGAGCACTACTGACATACAGGAAAGATCTTTTTGAATCTCTTTGTGTGCGTGGGTGATCTCGAGCTAGGGTGCTTAAAGAAGAGTTCTAGTCTCTTAATCGTGACAACGCACAAACTGCTGCTGGTTGCCGGTCCCGTCTGGCACCTACATGCAGAGAGGCTCTGTCTGCATGATCGAGCACTTGCCAACCATTCAGCAGAAGACTGACACGTGCGCGAGCACATGGACCACGCTGGCAGCGTAGTGTACATGCCGTAGCCTATACGGGAAAAGGTGACGCAGTGCCGTATTGAGACGCGGAAACATGCCCACCCCCCGGAGGCCCAGATTCCGATAGGAAGGCCTGGGTTGCAAACACCGGTTCCCGTGCAGGATGATCAGGCTCACTAATGTGAAAAGCTACAGCTACGCACATCCGCCCTCCTTTCGGTGCTTCGCGCGAACACCAAAGAGAAGAAGTGAAACAAGGGCACTTCTCTTTTCTGTGCGGCGGTGAAAACCCAGGTGCCGCCGGCAGCAGTTCCCCACGGTTTTGGAGAATGCTTCACGATACGCGTAGAACCATTGTGAATGGCCAGGTGTGCGTTGCAACTTTCGCACGTAAGTTTGGGTCTTCACGGCGCTTCACATTACACGCGGGGCTGCCCTTGAGCTACACAGGCAGACACGTTGATCGAGCGGATCATACGCCGTCGCCGTCCGGCCCGCACCCGGTCCTCACATCCGCTACGTGTTTTAAGCATCCGCATTTACTGTCGAAAGGGTGGCGTACCATTCCGCCTTCCACTGTCGACAACAGCTCCCCCTTGCTGATCTGAGCCTGAAGCATGTTGATCGCGTAATTGTAGCATATGGTGTACTTGTCGGTCGCTCCTGCACGTCAAGATCACAATTTGCACAGATCGAACTGTCCAGGCCATTCGTTAGCCCCTCGCAACGCGGGGAGAGCGACCGAAAGCGCGTGTGGGGAGGCAACGTCTATGCGCTGGACAGCACATGAGTCTGTGAAGGCCTGCGACGTGACACACTGTGGCGCGTATGATGCGGGTTGCGATTACTGGAAGATCCCGTCGACAGCCGCTGCTTAGCGATTACGACAGCAGCGCCCCGTGGTGCGCAGTTGTCGACCGAGGACGCAGTGTCAAACTCGCTTCCGTCCTTTCCTCGAAGCGAGTACTAATCTGTGCCAGACGGCACCGCAACTTTGTGACGCTATTCTCTACGGCGGCCTACCCTTTGCGTGCCCGACGTAGTCGTCCCAAAGCTGTCCGCTTTCAATGATGTAATTGAGAACACACGCAACGCCATGCTGAATGGTGAAGAGGGCGGACAGCAGGCGAAACACGCGAAACATCGGCTTCACGCGCAGTCTGTCCGTCCAGCGAGGCAGTTTCCATAAGTTGATGGCGCGTAGGAGCTTCAGCAGAAGAAGAGCTCTCAGGGCTGCAGGATACAAAGCACAACGACCGTGAACGTATTCACAGCGCTGCTTCAACTCTGCGCTATTCAGTGTTTAGCCTCAGACACGAATACTTTCCCCTCCTCGCGCTTGCTGTACACTGTTGGCGCCCTGACTGAGTCATACGCAAGCAGCCGTCGAATCCCGCAGCGTGAGTGATTTACACGTTATACAGAGCGGTCTTTAAACTCTGCAGTCGTGTTTGTGCAGGCGTCGCACGGCGCGCGGCCGTGGGCCTCCCTCAGGTGATCACCGCGGGCACATGTGAGTATGTATGTTCACACGTATGTCTGTACACGTAGGCCCGGCTAGTGTACCCGTCACCCTACTTCCGCAGCTTCTGCAGGCGGCGGGAGTGCGACTACGCGCGGACACAAGTAAGTCTTGACACCGCACTTCAAACCCTCCGAGGGCTTGTGCACGTCCTACGCGTGCACGACTACATATGTAGATACGCTTTCCTGTGCCACCTTCGCCGTCCGCCCGTCGCACTCTGCCAACGCCGGCGCCACCAACATATAGGCCAAAAGCCCCTGGCACGAGGGAGGCATAATAAAACTAGCGCGGTGGAACTGTCTGGGCAGCTCTACGCGAAGCGTGCCTTCACGACGCGACGTCTGCCGCGTCACCATGTGCCCCAAACCTTCCTCTCGTTATAACACCAAATGACGCCGTCCCGGTACGCTACCCAGGAGGCCACGTGTAGAAGCGGAAGGTGGACTAGTCAAACAGCAATCGCGACACGCGACCTCTTCCGCAGTAGACGTCGTAGGTCGGAACGCGTGAAGAACCCCGCCGAGGCACGCACATCGTGCTTTAGCTTTGCCGTGGAACAGCCGGCTTGTACCGTGGGGTGGATGAAGAGACAGGCAACACGGACACACTGCAGCATGTCCACCCTCTCGTTTCTGTGCGGTCTCCCGTTCGACTCTGCAGCATCTCCGGTCTTCTGAGTTATCGTCATTGTTTTTGCTATTTTTTCTCTCGTGCCGATGCCGAAGCCGCCTTCTTAGGAAGATAGAGCGTAACAATGCGTACGAGAGTGCAGAGGGAGCACGGTGCCTCTCAGGTTTCTCCTATGCTGCACCGGTGAAGACTCGTTTTGCGGGTCTAAAACTACTCGCGCGGGGTCGCTGCTGAGGACTGGATGCGTAGAGGCGCGGGTTGCACTCACTTGATCCGGCAATTAGGACGGGGATGACGAAGCAGGCGGATAACAGCTCGTAATAGAAAAACGGAGTGCGGACGATCATAGCCCTGATGACAGTAGAGTCAATGACCTCCACTCTGCTGTCCATGTCCACGTAGGAGATTTTGAGCGTGAGCAATGTGCAAATTGCATATATTATATCGAGCACCACATCTGCGCGGGTCAGAGCTTTACAGACTGGCTGGTACGCGTTCCAAAATGAAGCTATAAAAGGCGCGGACCAGAGCGTCCACAGAGATATTAGACAAGCACATCCCGTAACGGCTACTGCTGGAGTTGACTGGTAAGACCACGCTTTGCCATCTGGCGGGCCGATTCTGTTGTAGATTTGTGTGAGCCTCGCCCCGAGGTCGGGGTTCTCGCTTTCCCTAATGTGAAACCTTTTGGCAGCGATGTCTGCCGTTTCGTCTTCGGGCTTCTGTCCCCAGACTATCCGGAAATTACTGCTGTGCCACCTGAGGCTTTTATTGTTAAGGTATTGCTTCGAGGCTTCCGTATCCTCTCCGGTGATATCAAAGTCAGCTGTGCCGTTGTTCGCCTTCCTCGAGGAATTCAATGAGGCATCGCGCAGTACCCCCTCAGCCGTTGTTCTGTGGCCTCTGCCTGATGGGCGGGTTATGCTGATCTTAGTGCGCCGATCATAGCCACTGGAAGCCTCTGGACCCAGAGAAGCTAAGAAATCCTTCAGTACCGTGAATCGTTTGTGTGCAGTGCTCCTTTTACTCGAGTGGGACTTCTTCCTCGGGCAGTGAGCTGTTTCTTCAGACGCTGTACACCACACCGCGTGCCCTTTTCGCTGTGAGGACTGCGGAGCGTATGCCGCTCTCGTCCCCGCATCTGAATCGGAGCGCATCAGACTGGCCTCTTCAGCTGGGTCATCAGGCCCGCATTTTTGTGGTCCTGCCCGTCCGTCACTTTGACCTTGACTTGAACTCAAGCTTTCGCCAGGTTCGCTACTCACGCCTGCCGCCCCCGTACCGTCTGCGATGGGGCAGCGATGGGAATTGCTCCGGTCAGAGCCGCCCGTGCAGCTTACAGCGTCATTCTGGCCCGCCTCGACGCCGGGGCGATCGCAGCCACACCTAGCAGCACCTGATTGCTTTGAGGCGTCGTCTATCACATCTTTGCGTGGCACCTCTGACGCAATTGAGCCGGTACCAGCGGGGGTCGGGCTGACGTCTTCGCTGGTATGAGGAAGGATCCCGGGGACGCCGCCGCCGTCGTCCTGGGAAAAAGGCTGCGGCAGCTCCATCTCCGCGTACTCCCGTGTCTAGAACCTTTGAAGGATTTTTACCGCTTCCGCCGTACCTGATGTGTTTCCCCAGTAAAGGACATGGCTGCAGGCCCAGACTTTCCGCGCGGTCGGTCGCAGCCTCTCTTGTGTGCTGCCTGTATATTCGCGGAGGAGTAACTCTCGAACGATGCCTGCTTGCGCAGTTGTCTCCCATGGCGCTGAACTTTGCGGCCGTCGTTCCGTATCCGTTTCAACTTCTGGAGAGCAATGCCGCAATCGCCTGCGGGTCTAAGGTGCGGGCCTGGAAAGGAATGTGGCGCCGCCACAAGGTCTCGCTTCCGACACAGATCTGGCCCTTATCTACGAACAGCACCGAATACGTATTCTCCCGTCCCCCCTTTGCGAGGCCTCCCCCATGGTCCATAATCAGCATACTACTGCACGCGATGATAAGCGTGCACATCAGCTACGACTCAGCCAGTCTGCGGCGGTCACGTACGCGTGACCGTGTAACAGTGGCGGCACCGCTCCTTCGGCTGGCTGCGCAAGACACAGACGGCCACCGGGAAAAGACTTATCTTGCACGGTGTGGCGCTTGTATACAGCGGCTCGGATCAACTCAGGGGTAGTGGAAGAGCCAGGCGTGTCACGTGCGCATGAGGGACTTCCTTTCCAGGTGTACCGAGCTGCGAGTGGCGAAGAAGCTGGTCGGCTAATGCATTAATGACACCGGTTTCTTCTACGTCCTCACATGCTTGCGGTGGGCAAGCACCCGTACACTGCAGCTGAACATGCAGGGGTCTTTCGAATGGTGGAACTGCGCCGTGAGTAGGCCGCGCAGCCGGGCGCGACAGGATCCCGTAAGTGTGAATTACGGAAGCGAGTATGAGGCGGTTCTGCACGTAGAGACGCTCAGTGCAGGCCTGCAGTAAAAACAGACTGCACCGGAAGCGTGCCGACACAAGTCGCTGAGCAACCATCAGGTCTGCGCCAAGAGGTGCCCGGCCCAGGGTACACTGCTGGTTTTATAATGAAGGTGCAACGCGGCAGGCCTCCAGGGAAGTGTACTGCCGAGGTTGGAATGCAGCGTCGGCTGCAAGTGGGAGAAACTACTGAGACTGTAGAACGTCGAAATGGCGTACAACTACACGGCCTTTCCGAGACAAAAGCGTGGATTCTTAAAGGTTGGTGCCCGACCTCGTCCAAAACTAGAGCCCGAATCCTGCCCTGCACAACATGTACGTGATGCGGGAGCGCCCAGCCTGAAAGGCGCTAACGGTCTGGCAGTGCTTCGCAGGTTTGAAGCATGCTTCACTGTGGACTGAGCAGCTTCTTATCTCGACGAGCCGCACGCTTGCCAGGTACCCTACAGAGGTACTGCACCGATCTCTGCCAAGAGTGGCGGTGGCCTCCTGACCTTCGGCTGGAATCTGCTTGGAACCCTACATCGAAGAAGTCACACGAGGGTGCTACTCGGGTTCTGTTCAGCGGTTTCGTCCGCGATCAGCATGGGCCGGGCCCCTCACGCTCTTCACGTCCGCTGCAGCCGGGGCCGCAACCGGTGCGCAAGCGAACGCATTCGTTATCGTCCAGGCAGCGGGGAGTAGTTCTCCGAAGGTACCACGTAGTCGATGAAAATAGCCATTTTTCGTCTATTCTGGGGTGTCTGCAGCGTGCGCTGCGAACGCGTACCCGACCCCTTGGCCAAAGAGAAGGTCCTGATAACCTCACTCGACATGTCCTCATGCTCGACGCATGTCGATGCGATGGTCAGCAATCGAAAACCCACACGCTTCAGGGACGACTCATCATTTTTTCAGGAAGCACATTGCAAACAGTCATGGCCGGTGTCTGCCTGGAATTGGCGGCGTGCGTACCAGTGTCGCGTGGCTGGGCAATAGTGTGCTCCCCAGCTGGCAACAAGGGATCTACCCCGTGATTGGGAAATGCGCGCTGTGCGCGTGCTGGCCCCAGACTGTTACACTTTTGGCCTCCAGCCCCGCGGCTATTGGTATTCCACACCTTCCTCAAGAGCATCAAGTAGCAGTAGCCATGCACAACGTTCCCCGCCTCTCGGCGTGCCGCGGTTGAGATCATTCTATTCACGCCTCCGTGGAGCACCGTGAGTGTCGAGAGTCGGTGGGGTATGCAGAACAATGTGAGCCTTCCGTGGAGGCTGTGGCACTGCTATACTAGTCTTCGGCAACCTGGGCAGCCAGCAGCTGCTGTCTAGCTGCGTGAAGCTGCTGCCGAAAGTGCTGCGAAGAGGAGAAGGGTAAACAAACCTGGCAGGCTAGGACGAGGTGCTCTTTGCCGTTGACACCTGTTCGGAAGTGGCGGTCTGGAGGCTACACGGGCGGCCGCAAAGCCTGTTAGTATCGCCCTGACATAAGCGCTGATGTGTAAAGCCCGAGGCGGCGGCTTTTGCTCGTAATCTACCTCTCAGTACCTCTTTTGTCTTGCACTATCGCTCCTTCGGAGCTACCGTGGTATCCCCGCCCCTGTAGGCGGGAATCTTGAATATACTTCTTGTGCCTGCAGCATTTCCTTGTCTGTAAGCATCTCGCCAAAGAATGGCTACCTTACAAAGAGAGAAGAGTGCGAGTCTAATTTTGAACACGCGTGTGCCAGCAGGCAGTTCTGCTGACGAGTGCAGCGAAGCCTTCGCGCAAGCCCCTCGTGTCACTTACGACGAGGTGTTCAACCTCCATTTCGTCTCCGGGCGCACCGTGGATGGCTGTGGCGACAGCCGACCGAGCCAGTGCCGGGTATAGTGGCCAGCGTGCAATAGTTTAGAGGGCAGCGCGGTCGCGTGCATCATTCTGTTCCACAATCCGCTAGGTGCCGACGCTCATCGCCCTGTCGAGTTCCCCGAGCTGCTTCACACAGACTAGAGGGCAGCGCGGTCCCTTGCATCGTCCTGCTCCCCAACCCGCTGAATCCCGACGCTCATCGCCCTGTGGAGTGCCCCGAGCTGCGTGATCCAGACACGCTTTCTACGTCCTTCCTTCCGCGGCTACCGCAGATGCGCTGACGTCGTACACATAGGAGGTGAGCATTTGCGTTACCCCGCGGACGCTTCGCTTGCGCTTGTAAGCGGGTGCAAGAGCTCTGATGCCGTCATGCACACGCTGAAACGGACTTAGGAGAGGTCGACAAAGCAAACATGCAGACAGCGGACACACGCAGGGCGACACACACAGCTAGAGTCGAGTTCCCTCGTTGAAGACGCTTGTGCAACAGTTTTGTGCCAGGGTACTGCACAGCCTTCAAAGCCCAGAAGGCGATGCAAGCGCGTGGCCCCGGCGGTAGGCGTCCTGTCGATCTTCCTTGAGCGCAGCTGTGTGCCGGGCGCTCGACACCATGCTCACGGCTTGTCAACGTACCCGATGAATTCGGTCTTACGTCCGCCAACATCGTGATGCGAGGTCACGCCGCAGGCGTCAGCACTGCACCGACTCTGAGCGGCTATGGCGTGGTGACCGGGTGCTCATGTAAAATGTATTGCCCTGACGTCTGCCAAGGCAAGGCAGATCCATGGAGAGTCTTCTGACAGAAAAAGATCTGGCTGCGCTAGAGTGCACCCGTAAACGGCCAGCTAGGTCGTCACATATGTAGCTGCAAGGACTGTCGCTGCAGCACATGCCCATAAAGGTCCAATACGCAAAGACCCGGCCGAGAGTAGAGCTTAACATAGCCTAGACGGCCTCTGTTGAATAGGCTGCGGTTTCCAATAAAGTGCTAGATCCATCGACTGCGTTCAGCTAGAGCTACTCGCCAGCAGTGTTGTTGTTCGAATGTGTGCGGGAGTCGGCCAGCCAAGAATATTATCTACCGGAGCACGCAGATATCCTCGCGTCGGCAGTTGAGCTCTCTCAAGGCCTTTTCACAAAGGCGCCACGGAAGACTTCGCTAACGCGCAACTCAAAACTGTCTGTGTGAAAGCGGTCGCACTGTCGGACCTCGCGAATACTGTCCAAGTCTGCTGACACGGTGGCTCAGTTCGTCTCGGGGTGTGCGGCACAAAGGAAATGTACTGGATGCCGTTCTCACTTCGTTGCGAACGACGAGCTGCGCTAAAGCTTCGGACCTCAGAAGTGACTGCCGTACAGAGGCTCATTTTGGGGATTCTGTGAATAAGGGGGACCTCCATCTCTATGACGGACGCGCGAGGCTTGCCTTGTCGCCTGTGTGGGAAGTGCGGCAGCCCACAGCTCAGACAGAGATGGCCCATGCTTGTAGGCGTGCGTTCGCACGCGGAGACAGACCACCCAAGCGTGACCTTCGTGGACACCAGCGCTGCGCTTTCGGTGCGGCCTGAACGCAGTTGCGGCCCACAAGTTCGCACTTTCCCTAGCGTTTCCTATCTCACACAGTACGAGCATTTTCTGCCCCGCATCTGTGACCAGCGCCTCGCCGGCGCCCAGGTCCAACCAGCTTGACACAAGCATACGCAGGCTCGACGTCACTCATTGCAGATTCCGTGAGACTCTGACGTCCGCGAGTGTTTGCTGTTTGCCTGCAGGTATTTGCATGTAGTTGCAGATGGACTGTACTGATCTACACTCGCTATGTGGCGGTAATATCACTGTCAAACGCTTGCCTGCGGGTATTTGCCTGTATCTGTAGGTGCTTCGTACCGAATCATACTCGTTGTCTGAAGACGTCATCACTGTCGAAAGCCCCTAGTGTTTCTTCGCCTGCCTGGGAGTATTTGGTTGTATTTGTAGGTGCTCTGTACCGGTCTATACTCGCTGTTCGGAGGTACTGGCTCTGTTAAAACTTCGTGACGCTTCTCTGCTTGCCTCCCCCGATTTGAAGGTCGTCGAAGGTGCTCTGTACCGATGTATACTCATCGTTTTGGAGGTGACATCACTCTCGAAATCCGTGCTGTTTCCGTGCTTGCCGTGCACGTATCTGAATGTATTTGTAGCCGCTCTAGACGCATCTCTACTCGCCGTTTAGAGGTCTTACTGGTCTCGCCTGGCTTCTGCCCCTGTGGTTACGGCAAACGTTCGTGAATGTGCAGCTCACGGGCGAAGACGAGTCTGTGGCTCCCACCAATGCTCAGGGCTTCTGTGAGTTTACGGCCGTCTACTATGAACGCTGGGAATGTATTTGAGGTCTCGGTGGCCGGCTGCAGCATGCTGTATAGCCTGACGGGGAAAGTGGCCGAGCAATACTGTACGGATTAGTTTCTCCTTCGACGCAGTGCAGGTTCGCCGGCAAGTGCAGCAGTATGTAACGATTATCATTGCGCTTCCCCTCATTCTTCTTTGCGCCTGCCTCGACCTTTCAAAGGCGACAGAACTCTTGAGGAATTCTCTTTGACCTTCGACACAGTGTACGACTGCCAGCAAATATAGCAGCGCTGCGAGACCATCAGCGTGTTCCCCCACATTAGTCCCCGCGCGTGCTTCGACTTCTCAGTGTACACTCGCCCGCGGTAGTATATTAAAAGTATTGGCGTCTCCCTTCTCGTTACCCTTTGCGTCTGTGCTGGGCCTCTCAGAGGACAATCGCCA
>SJYA01006578.1:0-20246 GCA_006410615.1 Neotragus moschatus
TATTCTTGCCACCTCTTCTTAATATCTTCTGCTTCTGTTAAGTCCATACCATTTCTGTCCTTTATTGAGCCCATCTTTGCATGAAATGTTCCCTTGGTATCTCTAATTTTCTTGAAGAGATCTCTAGCCTTTCCCATTCTATTGTTTTCCTCTATTTCTTTGCACTGATCACTGGGGAAGGCTTTCTTATCTCTCCTTGCTCTTAACTCTGCATTCAAATGGGAATATTTCTCCTTTTCTCCTTTTATTTTAGCTTCTCTTCTTTTCTCAGCTATTTGTACAGCCTCCTCAATCACTCTGGCATTTTGCATTTCTTTTTCTTGGGGACAGATTTGACCACTGCCTCCTGTACAGTGTCACGAACCTCTGTCCATTGTTCTTCAGACACTCTGTCTATCAGATCTAATCCCTGAAGTCTATTTCTCACTTCCACTGTATAATCATAAAGGATTTGATTTAGGTCATACCTGAATGGTCTAGATATTTTCCCTACTTTCAATTTAAATCCGAATTTGGCAGTAAGGAGTTCATCATCTGAACCACAGTCAGCTCCTGGTCTTATTTTTACTGACTATAAAGAGCTTCTCCATCTTTGGCTGCAAAGAATGTAATCAATCTGATTTCCGTGTTGACCATCTGGTGATGTCCAAGTATATTTTAAACTTTATTAACAGCTCCCAGTCTTCCAAAGCAGCTTCGCTAATTCGCATTCTGGTAACAGTGCATGAGAGTGGCAGGTTTTGTTCACCATTTAGTATTGTCGGCTTTCGTTTTGTTGTTTTTCGCCATTCTGGTGGATACGTGGCATCTCACCATGCTTTCAATTTGCTTTTCCTAATGATGAACAGTATTGAACATCTTTTCATATTCATGGTGTGCCATTCAGATTGACCACTTCTTTCATAAAGTGTCTTGAAATCTTTTGTCATTTTTAAAGTTGGGTTATTGCTCTTTTCTGCTGTTGTATGGATTTTCTTATATATTTTTGACATGAGTACTTTGTCATGCTTTTGCAGTACAACTTTGCATCGCCTTTTGACTCTCTTAACGATGTCCTCTAATGACCATAAATTCTTCCTTTTAATTTTCATCAGCCTTGTTCTTTTACAGGAGTCCTCTTGTGTCCTGTGTAAGGAGACTTTGTGTATCCCAGGCTCGTGAAGATCTTGTCTTGGGTTATCTTCTAGACTGTGCTATCCGTTAGGTTGCCAATAGCCAGATTTAGATGAATGAAAACTGAATGAAACCCACGCTGACCTCCTCCGATGCTGCATTCCAAGTGGTCCGTGGCAGTGTGTGGCTCATGCACGATGACTTCTCAATCTTCACAGCAAGTTCTACTGGACGGCACCGATCTGGAAGGGCTGTGGTGTGCTCTTTCACACAGCTACCCATAATCCACCTGGAACTGCTTCCTTTTTGTCTAATGTGAGGTTGGTGCATGAAAGCTTTTATTGGGTCCACTGATAGGATGTTTGGCAATCAGGATTATTCACATGAAATTCTGCCTGGGGGAAAAAATATATACTTTCATTGTGTTACATCGCTGAGATTTTGGTGTGTGTTTTGGCAGCTTAGTGTTGCTTACCTTAATAAACAGAATCTACAGTCTCACTTCTAATAAATAAAAATTCTAATAATAAAATCTACAGGTCTCCATCTTCCATTCTTTCCTAACCTTAGGTTTCGATGTGTGATTTCTTCTGGTTTAGGACTTTTAATTCATACCCTCCTTTTTCTTCCCTCTCACCAACTAAATTTTGATTCCTTGGAACTCCATTTGTAGACCTTCCTCCCTTCCTTGGACTTTCGAAGCGAGAGGTGCATATATTCACACAGGAACACAAACACTCATGAAGGATAAGGTATTTTTTCTTGAGCATCTCCTGTGTTTAAACTTCTCTTCACCAGTGTCTAACTCTTACTCACCAGGTTTCCTAAGAATACTGTCCTACACCTCCTTAACACAATTGATTCCACAGAATATGACCTGCGCATTACAGACACGCTAATGCTTCCCTAGAGTTTACAGGTTGAAAACCAGTCCCAAGAGCTGCCTCTCATGCTGCTGCTGCTGCTGCTGAGCCGCTTCAGTCGTGTCCGACTCTGTGCGACCCCACGGACGGCAGCCCCCCAGGCTCCCCCGTCCCTGGGATTCTCCAGGCAGGAGTAGTGCAGCGGGCTGCCAGGTCCCCCTCCAGCTCTCTTTGATAGCATGGAGTACAATGTGAGAGCAAATGGGCTTTAGGCTCGTAAATAATCATAGCAAACATACTCTGCTGCTGCTACTAAGTCGCTTCAGTCGTGTCTGACTCTGTGTGACCCCATAGATGGCAGCCCCCCAGGCTCCCCCGTCCCTGGGATTCTCCAGGCAAGAACACTGGAGTGGGCTGCCATTTCCTTTTCCAGTGCATGAAAGTGAAAAGTGAAAGGGAAGTTGCTCAGTCATGCCCTGCTCTTTGGGACCCCATGGATTGTAGACCATCAGGCTCCTCTGTCCATGGGATTTTTCAAGCAAGAATACTAGAGTGAGTAGGTCATTCCCTTCTCCAGGGGATCTTCTTGACCCAGGGATCGAACCCAGGTCTCCTGCATTACAGGCAGATTCTTTACCATCTGAGCCACAGGCAGTATTTAAAACATAAAACTATATGAAAAGAGAAGTCCTATTTCCCTAGAGGAGGCAGGATCAGAGGCATCAGAAGGGCACAGGCTGCCCACTTGGGCCAGTGCTGGAGGAGTTCTAGGGGTTCCTTGGGATCCAGTGATTATATGAGGTTGACATTGGCAGATCACAAAGGCAAGGCAAAGGAGAAGGGTGGTCAATCAAATATGAGAAACTAAATTTATCTTCCGGCATCCTAGGTCAAATTCTCCATCAGTAAACCCTGAAATATGGATCTGTGTGCAAGGGATTTATTAAAGAAATGGCCCTAAGAAGTGGAAAAAACAGCTGAGGGAAGAGGAAGCCACAAACTACCGCAATAACTTCAAGAAAAGTCCCAGCCTTGGTCTGACCCCATGGAGGGGCTCTGGAGTGTGAATTACTCACATTCGCTTGCCCACGGTAAGCCAGCTGGGCTTTTGAGCTCCTGCACCAGCGTCAGTTGGTGACTGAAAGCTGCAGGTGGTGACAGAGAGAGGAGGCAGGAGGCCTCTACATAGCCAAAAGGGCTTCAGGAGACCGCAGTCCACCTCTAAGGTGAGTTACTCACGGGTACAGGTCATTAAAAGCAAAGACACAGAAAAGCAGAGAAACGGGCACGCTGAAACCATAAGATGATCTGGGGGGCCCAAGAGGACTACCTTCAGTGTGTCTGAATGTTAGCTTTAAGGCACAAGGAGAAGCATAATGGTGCGAGACGAAGCCAGCAGTCAGTGATTCAGAAACAGTCCGTGAAGGAGCCAGATCAGCTCAGTTCAGTCACTCAGTCGTGTCTCACTCTGCGACCCCATGGACTGCAGCATGCCAGGCCTCCCTGTCCATCACCAACTCCCGGAGTTCACTCAGACTCACGTCCATTGAGTCGGTGATGCCATCCAACCATCTCATCCTCTGTTGTCCCCTTCTCCTCCTGCCCTCAATCTTCCCCAGCATCAGGGTCTTTTCTAATGAGTCAGCTCTTCCCATCAAGTCCCCAAAGTATTGGAGTCTCAGCTTCAGCATCAGTCCTTCCAAAGAACACTCAGGACTGACTTCCTTTAGGATTGACTGATTGGATCTCCTTGCAGTCCAAGGGACTCTCAAGAGTCTCCTCCAACACCACAGTTCAAAAGCAAACATTCTTTGGCACTTTGCTCCGTATTTATACTGGGTGATGCCGCTGAGCGTGACTGAGCTGGTCTGGGCTAGAGGTACAGAATCAGAATAGACGATTGGATGATTTGTTCTGATTGACTACGTTACTTACATTTCCCGAGTAATTCTGCATGAAATTTCTACAATTTTTCCTTCCTCCTTATATCCACACCCTTCCTCCCTTGCTCCTTCCTTGCTCCCTTCCTTCCTTCTCAAATATCTTTGCCTGTCACCAGGGATCAGATGCAGCCTGAAGAATGAAATGAGTGAGGCTGACATCATCTCTGCCCTCGTGGAGCTTCCTGTTTAAGTTTAGAGAGGTAAAGGAGCTTGCCTTAAGCCCCACAGCTAGAGAGAGGCAGAGGGAGCAACTCAACCCAGGTAACTAGATCCCAACCCAGTACTTTTAATCCAATTGTCTCTCTAGAAGATGTAAACAGTCAAGTCACCCAATGCAACACAGAAGCAATGGCTACAATTTTCTTCCTCCCTAAAAAGCTTTCTTGGGATGGTGGGAGAGAAAAGTCAAATGAATTTAATTATCCTATTAGCAATTTTGAGAGAGGTGTTACTTTTTAATTAAAAAAAAAAAAAACTTTTCTAAAACCTTAGCAAAAATTTAAAATCAAATCCAACTTTTGTGTCGAGAGCACCAAGCTAAAAGACCATCCTCTCCCTTTTATAAACAACTTTCACAGGCTGTGAGAAGACTCGGTAATAGGTGTATAATTTTACTGATCCTTTAGAAGCATCTGAAACGTGGAAACACCAGAGAGTTGGCTTAGAATAGATCCCCTGCCTTGGCTTCAGCTGTATAAATGTGGTCATTTCAAGACAGATTCCCAAAGTTAATTATGTTTTCCTGTAAAATGTAGCATTAATTGTAAGTGCGGAGTGTTAAAACGGAATGTATAATACGCTACTCAGATGGTTTGTTGTTGTTTTTTTTCCCCAAATAAGTGTACAGCACATGCCGGCCCTGTAATGGTATTAATTATTTATCACTCTATGTGGAGAAAATATCAATTATAATAAAATGTAAAAGGGTTATTAGCATTTCTGAACAATAAATAAAGTGGAAGTTTTGAGATCAATATGATGAATATATTAAGTTAAAATTCTCTTTTGCCCTAAAACAGTTGATAAGATTTTATGGACCAATCTCTCAAAAATGTTATAAAGATTTTTAAAAGAAATATATTAAATAAAAATAAAAGCTATTAAAGAAGGTAATTTTAAATATTTAATGATATAATTAAGTCTTATTAACGTAACATTCTTTACTTTTCAGCTTAAAAATTCACAGGATTGTCATCTCTTTCATCTTAATCAGACACTGTGCTTGTTGTAATTATTTGTTATGTATTTTCATTAGCGTTTGATGAATATTAATGGTTTGAAATAAAAAAATTTATTTCTTTAGCTATGATCACTAACATGGGCTACTTCACAGCTAAAAGCTAGAGCCTGGAAGGAGATGGGGGAGTTGTTCCCCTGACTCGCCTAGGCCGAGGGCAGAGTGCCATGAGAAAGGGCTAAAAGTTTCAACTCCTGCTTCTCAGTGTCCAGGACCATGGCTTTGCACTGCCTGGGAAAGCTAGTCTTAGCCTCCTTGAACTAGATTCAAATTCAGCTTCTGGCACTTCTCTTTTATTTTGCTGCAAGTTGCTAAACCCCCGGAGCCTCAGTTTCCTGATCTATAAAATGAGAATCATAACACCTTTTTTTTTTTTTTTTTACAGAGTAGCTGTGAGAATAAGAAAGAGTAAATATATAGCACCTGACTCAGAGGAGATGCTGAATAAGGAAAAAATAATAATCCAATGCTTGAGTGCTTGAAATGATGGGAAAAAAGATGTTAGTGTGGGTTCTGGCTCAGTTTGGCTGGAGAAAGAACAAAGTAATTTTGTATATCCAATAACAGTTATTTTGAAAGAACATGCATTAAAAATTAGTGAGAACTTGTAGTCTACAAAGCATACTACAGGAAAATTACAAGACAAGCCACAGGCCGGAAGGAAATATTTGCACATCAAATTTCTGATAAAGGACTGTTTTCAGAATATATCAAGAACTTCCACAACCCAACAAGGAGACAAAATTCCAGTTAAATCGTAGGCAAATGTTTGAATAGATGTTTCAACTAAGAAGACACACAAATGGCCAAGATGCATGTGAAAACATGGCCAGCAGCATTAGTAATTACGAGAATGCTAATTAAAACCACTCCGTTGGTCTGACTCGTTGCGACCCCATGGACTGTAATCTCCTGGCTACAGGCTCCTCCGTCCATGGGATTCAGTGGGCTGCCACGTCCTCCTCCAGGGGATCTTCCCAACCCAGGGATCAAACTCAGATCTCCCACATTGTACGCCGAGTCGCCACCATCTGAGCCACAAGGGAATTCCAATTAAAACCACAATGAGTTTTTCTTATACCCATACTACACCTTAAAATAGTTGTAATCCCAAAGAGAAAAAACCCATGTGTCAGTGAGGATGTGGAAAAATTGGAAACCCCATGTATTTCTGGAGGGAATGTAAGACGGTTCAGCCACTTTGGAAAACAGTCTGGCAGTTTGTTGGAACTTACCGTATGACCCAGCAATTCCACTCCTAGGAATGTACCCAAGAGAATTCTGCCTACCTGTCCTCTAATTGCAGTATCTGTCATCCTACCTTTAATGTTTTTTCTCATCTATTCATCCCTAATTCCCTAAAGCCTCAGAGAAGGAGGTTTAAAAAATGGTTGGATTTACATGTTAGTCATAAATCAGATCAGTGAAAAGCAAAGACAGTTTCACTCATCATTGAATTATTTCTAATTTATTCTCCCTTTATATATCAACTCTACTTAAGGATTAAATTACAGAATTTTCCCCTTTATAGGCACAATGTTCTGTCCCCAAGAAAGTACACAGGAAACTTACTCAACAACATGTATCAATCATGATACTATAATATAGGGAGACAAATGAGGTCGGGACTTTGACACTAGTCTAAAGGGTGAACTGTCTCTCCAGCTAACTGCATGTTGAACTTTTGGCAAACTCCATATTTAAATGATAGTGATCTTAGTGCTTTCAACTTCATAAATGCCTTAACTTTCATAATTTTTTCCTAACAAAAACTGTATCGAGTTCCTTAACTGCCTTGAGTTTTACATTACTCCTTAAGAAAAAAGCACATGGCAGAAAGTTCAGTGTTGAGCCTTGGTTGTTCAGGATATGCTATGAGATTGTGTAGGTTTCGTTAAATGAATCAATGTGCGTAAGAAAAGTCTGTAGACACTGTATACAAGGGGGCAGGGAGTGGAAGCAGGTAGTGTTGTCTTATCATTGACACCCTTGTACAACACAAATCACAGCTTACCAGGAAACCTTCACACTGAATCAAATTCGCAACACAGCCCCCAGACACAGGTTTGGTTCAAGGGACTTGTGAGAGAAGGAGGGAGTGAGCAGCTGATACTTTCTGATGCCAGTAAAGATGGTGTACCAAGGGAGCGCAGGGGTGACAGATGCCATCCAGACTAAAAAGAAAGACACGTTACGGCGGCCCGCCTCCTCTCTGAAAGGCTGCGACGGTACGATTCTCCACGTGTGACCACAGTTCCACCAGTAGCCTCCGTATCACAAGGTATTTCTAGCCCCTGTAAAGCTGCAGAAGGCCTCGTGGGAGCAAAGCGTAAAGGTGGAGTGGGGAGAGAGGACGGCAACAGACCGAGGATGGAGCCAAACGAACTACGTTCGACCAGTACTGTTTACACAAAACACAGTGGCACTGGATCATGTTTTAAAGACGTGGTTTCGCCTCCTTTTTAATTACGAAGGATAAAATAAAATTGAGTGACTGAGAGGAATAAATAGATAATGAAGTATCAAGGGTTTTTATATAGAAGCTCCTTATTAAAATGACTGTCTCCTTCAGCTGTTTAATCTAATTTCTGCAAGGCAGGTTTTCACTTGTTCTGCTCATATAAGTGCGCAGGTATTAGAGGCATTATTAAGACACCATGCAGTTCACACCCTGAGCTCGAAAGCCTGCTTTAACCCTTGAAGTGCTCCGTGCACCCACGTTCCACTCTTAGTGTTCCACTTTTTCTCTTTCTGTTCACTTCCTCCCAGGGAAACTGAGGACGTCTGGCTGACTTCTGGACTGTATTTTAACACTATGCACAAGCCTTCCTTGTGATCATCTCTATGTGATATGTAATTCCAATCCGTAACGTCTTTATTTAAGCACCCTCTCTAACCAATGTCCTGGTCTAAGTTTTAGCAAATACAAGATTAATTCTCAGTTTCTGTCCTCAGAATACTTAGAGCCGTGAGTCTGTGATTTAAAAAACTCACCCCACCCAAGTGACCATATCATTTATTGTCCAAGCCAGGACTTTTTAAAATGTGAAAGCGTATACTATTAGTTATGCAAGGGAAATAGATTTACAACAGGAATGTCTTAGACAAACTGTCACCCTGTGTATGGGTGTACCAACCGGAAAAGCTGAAGAGATTTAGAGGACCCAGACTTTCCCACTGTCTGGTTGGAACCCCTTTTCCAGTCTTGATGTCTTTATTATGGTAACTGCTAAGTCATAAAGTTTTCAGACGGAGTCCTCAGCTCAATAAACATGGGTTGCAAGTGAGGCTATATACTTTGTACAGGGCATCACGTGAGGTCAGGTACACAGGGTTCATCTGAAACTCACAAATTGCTCTTGCCATTCTCCGCATTTTGTTTGTCCCCACTTCATGTTGTCCTTCTTCCAGTTATGTCTTTCCTGGACATTTTTGTCAAGGTCCCCCCCAGACACTCCTCTTACATGGAGCATCTTCTTGTTGGCTAGAACAGCTTTCCCCCCGCAGTGCTGAAACTTCATGTCTTCCTGGTGGTCCTCCCCCAGCCCACCCTTGAATACAGGTATTTACTCGTGGATATATCACTCCTCTCTTAAACTTCAGGTTCCACATCACGGTAGCCAGGCTTCAAATGGCACCAGTGTTCACATCTGTATAGACCTTTCCTCACCAAACACACACTAAACAGAACTGCTGTGTAACCAGTGAAGTACTGCAGAAAGAGCCAACTGCGACTCCCTAGACTTGCTCGCGAAAGGCACACAGGCTTCCTTCCTACACTCTGTTGAATCACTGGCCCTGGAAAAAGCCAGGTGCCGTATCATGAGGACAGCCAGGCATCCCTCTGAAGAGGTCCATGTGGGGTAGAAACGAAGCTTCCTGCCAGTAGCTAGCTGTAAGAAGTCAAGGATATGGTGAGCCGCCGTGGAGGTCGGTCTAGCTTCGCTTGTGCCTTCAGACGTCTGTGGCCACAGAAGATAGTCTGGCTGCAAACTTGTGAGAGAGCTTGATTCAGAAGTACCATCAGCAAAGCCACTCCTGAATATCTGACCTACAGAACCTGTAAGATAATCAATGTTTACTTAAGCTATTGAGTTTGGGGGTAATTTGTTAAGTAGCAATAGATGAGTAATATAATGATGGCTGAAAATGTTTAGATATCTGCCCACTGTGAAGCATGGTCTCCAGCAGAGTGGGTATGCTATAAATATTAACATTTGTTGGGTTGGAGTGAGTTGAGGTGATTTATGCTCTACAGTTGAGCACTCAGTTTAGACATGAAAATGCCTCTTAGGCCCTGCCTGAGCTCTCAGGGACAATCCACTCACATAGGAGTAGACATTAGTCCCTAATAATAGCTAGGTTTTTTTTAAGCAGTTCCTAAATGCAAAGCTTTAAATATATTATTCTCATGTCATCTTCACAAAATCTCAGTTAGCTATTACTGTGCCCACTTGACAGACAAGAAAATTAAGACAAATTAGCTACCTTACCATTAACAAATAGTTGAACAAATAGTGAGATTGTTAAACAAATAGCTTAACGTTTAGTGAGATTAACAAATAGTGAGATTGGGAGTTGGGAACTCAAGCAAAGATTCCAAAGATTACAATCTTTCCAAAGATCCCAAAGATTGATGTTTCATCATCTTGCCTACCAGAAAAATCAGTCAATCAATCAGACCTTGGAGTTGTTCCAGGAACAATCTCAGAGTGATCTTTCTTAACTTTGTGACAAATGAAACTCTAGTCTCAAAGTGTAGACTCCAGACCGGCTGCAGCCTCATCGTCCAGTTGTTAGAAATGCAAGTGCCTAACAGAAAGTGAATTACTTTGCTGTACAGCAAAAATGAACACAGCATTGTAAATCAACTGTATCTCCATTAAAAAATAGGAATGAAATGAAAGAAATGCAAGTGTCCAAGCTCATCCCAGACCCATTGCCTCAAAAACTTGGGGAGAGGGACCAAGCAAGTCTTAATAAGCCCACCAGAGAACTCTGATACAGGCTCAGCTTTGAAAATCCCTGCTCTTGGTGGCCTGCTTGTCAAGGGCTACTTGGTCAGTGATAGAAAAGGGAAACACGCAACATGAGCCTTTTATTTTTATCCTGATTTTGACTCTTCCTCAACTAGATTCCAACTACCTGAGTCAGTCATTTAACCCTTAGTAAGCTGAGTAACTGGACCGCTCAACTTGTGAGCAACTCCCACCAAAAAAAAAAAAAAAAAAAATGGCAGGATGCCCCTGAGAAAGATATGCAAATAGCAGGGTTGAGCATGCTTTGATGACACTTTCAATATTCCTTGTTGAAGCAGCAAAGGCTTTAAGCAGGTAAGGGACTGTCCCCAGCCTGAGGAATTTCCCAGTAAGAGATAGAACCCCTCTACCTTGGAAAACCCAAGTCTTGGTGAGGCTGAAAAAGTTCCTGGAGAGATTATTCACAAAGATTGGGTCCCAAGGAGGCTCATCAGACAAACACAGATACACATGAAAACACGCAAACACACCTGCAACATTCCTAAAAATGCTTATTTAGAGCAGAAATGCTACTAAACCTTTGACTACGTAATGATATTGTTCTCTTATTTATATGAAATAAATAACAAATATGTCCAACCTAGTGGATCACCACATGAAACTCTTGGTTTGAATTCTGTGTGTTACATGGGAAGTGATTACTTTTAATACTTAATAAAATCCCGCTTAAATTTAGATAAATTTGTTTGTATCTGTTTCCACACTTTCATGTAGCTGCGGCTTTATGTTTTTCTTCTCCAGTTACTATGAATAACACACTCTCCTGCCTCATTCTTAATTTTTTTAACAAGAAAGAAAAAAATTAAAAATGAAGTCAAAGTGAAAAACACTTCAATATGCAATTGAAAGATTAGAAACGTAACAACAACAAATTCTAGGAAATGCAAGGTTTCGCCTACACTGCACGCACATTATTCTTTTGTTACTATTTAAGTACTTAAAAGTACTGTATAAGCCAAAAATAGCTCAAACATTATGACAATATTTCAGTAACAAATACCACATCAGGGATCCACTGAGAAACTTCCACAAAAGGCACAGAGTCATTTGCTTTGCTTTTATTTATGGTAAGCAAAATCAGAGAAGATTAAACTCTAGTCACCCTGGAAATTTAGTGACAATTCATTGAGAAATACCATCTCTCCTAGTTAGGAAAGCAGGGTTGATTTTGAGTCTGCCTCTTAAGAATCATTGCTTTAGTAGCCCTCAAGGATATACTCTCATCCAAGCTTCCAAACTTTTGAAGTAAATAGGCATGGCTGGGGCTCTTGTGAATATGCAGATCCTAATTCTGAACCCTGGCACAGGGCCTGAGCTTCCCTGTTGCTAGCCAGCTCCCAGGTGATGCTGATGATCCCAGTCCCTGGACCACACTTTGAGTAGCAAGACTGTGTTCTAGCTATTACCCCCAAAAGAGACAGTCTCTTCTCCAGGACAGACCATGCAATGAGAAGGACCTCTCCTACAATTACTTCTTCACTCTAAACGACAAGGTGAACCAAAACTCACTAAAGCTCCTCAACGAGCTCAGTAAAGCCGCAGGAGTGTTGTGGCTGTTGTTGCTCAGCTGTTAAGCTGTGTCCAGCTCTTTGTGACCTTATGGATTGCAGCCAGGCCTCCCTGTCCTTCTGTCTCCCAGAGTTGGCTCAAACTCATGTCCGTTGAGTTGGTGATGCCCTCCAAACCCTGTCGTCCCTTTCTCTTGCCCTCAGTCTTTCCCAACATCAGGGTTTTTTCCCAGTGAGTCGGCTTTTCGCATCAGGTGGCCAAAATATTGGAGTTTCAGCTTCAGCACCAGTCCTTCCAATGAATATTCAGGGTTGATTTCCTTTAGGATTTCTGTACACTAACAACAAACATTCAGAAACAGAAATTAAGGGAGCAATTGTATGTACCACTGCAAATTTAAAACAGCCCAAACAGATGGAAAGATACACCATGTTCGTGGATTGGAAGAATTAATATTGTTAAAATATCCACACTACCCAAGGCAATCTATAGATTCAATGCAATCCCTTTGAAAATATTAATGGCATTTTTCACGTAAGTAGAATAAATAATTTTAAAACGTGTATGGAAACACAAAATACCCCAAGTAGCCTATAAAATCTTTAGAAAGAAGAACAAAGCTGGAGGAATCATTCCCCCTGACTTCAGACTATACTGAAATGCTACAGTAATCAAAACAGTATGGTACTGGTACAAAAACAGACGTATAGATCAACAGAACAGAACAGAAGGCCCAGAAGCAAATCTATGCACTCACCGTCAATCGATCTATGACAGAGGAGGCAAGAATATACACAGTGGAGAAAAGACAGTCTCTGAAGTGGTGCTGGGGAAACTGAACAGCTATATGTAAAAAAAGGAAATTAGAACGTTCTCTAATCCCATGTGTAAAAGTAAACTCAAAATGAGCTAAAGCTCTAAATATGAGTAGAAACCATACAACTCCTCGAGGAAAACACAGGCCAGATACTCTTTGACATAAATCGTAGCAGTATTTTTTTGAGTTTGTCTCAAGTAATGGAAATAATAGCAAAACCAATGGGACCTAATTAACTGAAAAGCATTTGCACAGCAAACCATCAGCAAAAACAAAAAGACAGCCCACTGAAAAGGAGAGAGTATTTGCAAGTGATGTGACCAATAAGGGGCTAATAAACAGTTCATATAACTCAACATCTAAAAGCAAACAACCTGATTTAAAAATGGGCAGAAGACCTGAATAGAAATTTTTCCAAAGAAGAAATGCTGATGACCAACAGACACTTGAAAGACGCTCGGCATCACTAATCATCAGGAAAAATGCAAATCAAAACTACCGTGAGATATCACCTCACACCTGTTAGAACAGCTATTAAAAAGAAGAGAAATAACAAGCACTGGTGAGGGTGTGGAGAGAAAGGAACCCTCATACATGGTTGGAGGTAATGTAAACTGGTGCAGATACTGTGGAAAACAGCATGGAGGTGCCTCAAAAATTAAAAATAGAACTACAATATGGCCCAGCAATTCCACCCCTGGGTGTATATCCCCCCAAAAGCGAAAAATACCAACTGGAAAAGATTCAGGCACCCCAGTGTTCGTAGCAGCATTATTTACAATTCCCAAGACAGGGACTTAGAACGCACACATGCATGCAAGGTAGGGAAGCAGCATACATGCCCATCAGCAGCCAAGTGGATAAAGGAGGTGTAGTGACGCGCACACAGTGGGTACTACTCAGAATAGAAAAGAATGAAGTTTCGCCGCAACATGGATGGACTCAGAGGGTATCATGTTGAGTGAAATAAGTCAAAGAAAGACAAACTCTGTATGAGCACTGGGGTGCATGAATCTTTCCAGATGGGTAGGAAAGGATGAAACACACTCTTGCCGTAAATCCCACCCCAGTACAGTGCCAGCTGTCACTGCCGTGTAACACTGCAGCACCACACAATCGGGGGGAATCCTCAACTCCCAGTTTCTCCTTGAGTAGCGAAGCTCCCAACCTAATGCCCCATCCTTAGGGTTACCACTCAAGGGATGGGTCCCAAATCATGTGGCTCAGAAAGCCAGCAGGGCCTGCCTTCATGAGTCTCACAGGAACACAGCAAACAGAGGCGGCTCTTAACGGACACACCAGCACTCGTATAGCTGTTTCCTCGGGGCTCGGTGCGGAAGCAGCAACTGCAAACACCCGTCTCTCAGATGGTCCCTGGAAGTGGTTTTAATACACGCTTCCACCTGCAGCTTCTAAGTAGCCTATGCTGACTCCAAGCCCCTCTTTGAGATGGTTGGGTCTTGGCACACATTCAGCTGCCAGGAGCCACTGAGAACAAAGAGAACTGCATCTTGGACAAAGCCAGAGGTTTGAGAGACAGCTAAGAGCTAGAACAGGGTTGAAGGATAAGTTTCATCTCCTACATGAGATCACTTCTTCAAGGCTGGGAATGAAAATCTACAGAGCAGAATATTAACAGTTTTAAAGGGAAAAAATAGACAGCAATATAATAATACAGGGGTATTTCAATGTTCTGCTTTCAACAACAGATAAATCATCTAAACAGAAATCAATAAGGGAAAAACAGGATTTAAATTACACTGCAGACCAGATGGAACTAACAGACATACAGAACACCCCACCCAACAGCAACAGAATACATATTCCTCTCAAGCACACATAGAACATTCTCTGAAAGTTCGAATGGTAGGCCTCAAAACAACTCTAAATGTATTAAAAATGATTGAAATTATAACAATTTCAATGGTATGAAAATTGAAATAAAAAGGAAAACTGGAAGCTTTATAAATATGTGATAATTAAACAACATGCTTCTAAAGAACCAATAAGTCAAAGGAAAATTCAAAGGAAAATTTAAAAATATCTTGATATAAATGAAAATGGAAATACAATCTGAGATGCAGCAAAAGCAGTTCTAAGAGGGAATTTTATAGCAATAAATGCCTCATTAAGAAAAAAGAAAGATATGAAATAAACATCCTCGCTATACACCTCAATGAACTAGAAAAAGGAGAACAGACAAAGCCCAAAATTAGTAGAAGGAAGGAAATAAATTAGTGACTAGAAAATTAATAGTAAAGCTCAAAAAAAGTAAGAGATGTTTTTTAAAAGCCAACAAAATTCACAAATTTTTAGTTTAATTATGGAAAAAAGAAAATTCAAATAAAGAAAATAAAAAATGAAAGACATTACAACTGATAGCACAGAATTTGATGTTAATAATCATAACAAACTACTAGAATAACTAAATATCAATAAATTTGATAACTTATAAGAAATGGATAAACTTGTGGAAACATAAAGCTACTAAGACTGAATTATGAAGAAATAGCAAATCTGAACAAACTAGATTAAATCAGAAATCATAAACTTCCAAACAAAAAGAATATAGAATCAGACAGCTTCACAGCTGAATTCAAACACTTAAAGAAGAACTAATACCACCCTTATGGCAGAAAGGGAAGAACTAAAAAGTCTCTTAATGAAAGTGAAAGAAGAGAGTGAAAAAGTTGGCTTAAAGCTCAACATTCAGAAAACTAAGATCATGGTATCTGGTCCCATCACTTCATGGCAAATAGATGGGGAAACAAACAGTGGCTCACTTTATTTTGGGGGACTCCAAAATCACTGCAGATGGTGACTGCAGCCATGAAATTAAGACGCTTACTCCTCGGCAGGAAAGTTATGACCAACCTAGACAGCATATTGAAAAGCAGAGACATTACTTTGCCAACAAAGGTCCATCTAGTCAAGGCTATGTTTTTTCCAGTGGTCATGTATGGATGCGAGAGTTGGACTGTGAAGAAAGCTGAGCACTGAAGAATTGATGCTTTTGAACTGCGGTGTTGGAGAAGACTCTTGAGAGCCCCTTGGACTGCAAGGAGATCCAACCAGTCCATCCTAAAGGAGATCAGTCCTGGGGTTTCTTTGGAAGGACTGATGCTGAAGCTGAAACTCCAATACTTTAGCCAACTGATGCGCAGAGCCATTTGACTAAATGGACCCGGCAATCTTGATTCTATCATGTGGCTCATCCAGCCTGGCATTTCACATGATATATTCTGCATATAAGTGACTTAAATAAGTAGGGTGAGAATATACAGCCTTGACACACTCCTTTCCCAATTTGGAAACAGTCTGTTTTTCCATGTCCGCTTCTACTGTTGCTTCTTGATCTGCATACAGATTTCTCAGAAAGCAGGTCAGGTGGTCTGGTATTCCTTTCTCTTAAGGAATTTTCCAGAGTTTGTTGTGATCCACACAGTCAAAGGCTTTGGCACAGACAGTAAAGCAGAGGTAGGTGTTTTTCTGGAACTCTTATTTTGTCAATGATCCAACAGATGTTCACAATTTGATCTCTGGTTCCTCTGCCTTTTCTAAATCCAGCTTGAACATCTGGAAGCTCACAGTTCACGTATTATTGAAGCCTGTCTTGGAGAATTCTGAACATCACTTTGCTAGCGTGTGAGATGAATGCAATTGTGTGGTAGTTTGAACATTCTCTGGCATTGCCTTTTTGGAGATTGCAATGAAAACCGACCTTTTCCAGTCCTGTGGCCACTGCTGAGTTTTCCAAATGTGCTGGCATATTGAGTGCAGCACTTTCACAGCATCATCTTTTAGAATCTGAAATAGCTCAACTGGAATTCCATCACCTCCACTAGCTTTGTTCCTAGTGATGCTTTCTAAGGCCCACTTGACTTCGCATTCCAGGATATCTGGCTCTAGGTGAGTGATCACACCATCGTGGTTATCTGGGTCATGATCTTTTTTGTGTAATTCTTCTGTGCATTGTTGCCACTTCTTCTTAATATCTTTTGCTTCTGTGAGGTCCATACCATTGCTGCATATGTCAAATTATATCCTTGTACATTTCACATATGTTACAATTTTTATTTGTCGATTTTGCCTCAGTAAAACTGAAAAAAAGGATTTTTTCCTAAAGTCATCTAGAGAACTGTAGAGTTGAGAAACCAAAAGCTGGATTCCCTGGTCTACTGCTAAGTCACTTCAGTTGTGTCCCNCCATACCATTGCTGCATATGTCAAATTATATCCTTGTACATTTCACATATGTTACAATTTTTATTTGTCGATTTTGCCTCAGTAAAACTGAAAAAAAGGATTTTTTCCTAAAGTCATCTAGAGAACTGTAGAGTTGAGAAACCAAAAGCTGGATTCCCTGGTCTACTGCTAAGTCACTTCAGTTGTGTCCCACTCCACAACCCCAGGCTCCAGTGTCCATAGGTATTCTGCAGGCAAGAATATTGGAGTGGGTTGCCATTTCCTTTTCCACCCACGATCTGTCTACCACATAATTCCATGAGTCCCAGAACTGGTAAAAACTTGGCTCTGTTTATCCTGCTTTCTCCAATCTTTTATATCCCTTGCTGACTTTGTATTCCCTATCCAAGCCTGTTAAAAGGATGAAGAAGAAAATATGTCTGCAAAGGAAGAAAAGAAGCTGCATGTGGCAGCAAGAAACATTGGAAGTGCCAAAGCAATGAGTCCTGGAGGTGCCACCTTGGCACCTGCCCCTGGCATGGGATTTTTCTCTTCTCATTCTCATGAGATGAATTTTCGGGAAGAGAAACTGTAACTTGAAGGATCCCTTCGTCTTGATGCTCCATGGTAAACCCTAGGTTTGTCAACAAATAAATTTGCCTTTGAGGGCACTGACTCAGTCCTGGAGGACTTCAACTACTTATACAGAAAAGAAAACCACTCCTGGTGTTCTCTATTCCTAATCCCTTAGGTGGTGTTGCAAAACCCAAAACTCGGGTAACAGAACACAGGGAAACTGGGGAGTTGTTTTTCCAAGAAGTTTAGGACAAAATATAAACACGTTTTTTGTTTTTTTTTTTAATGTTTTTCCTGAAAACATTTGGAGAGATGACTGGATTCCCTGATATGTCTACCACATAATCCCATCCTTGACTTAGGAGGATACAGTTAAGTCCCCATTTAGAAAATGCCTTGTTAGACACATGCTGTTGGCTTCTGACGATCCTTAACATGCCATCATGTGTATCGGAAGGGTCTACTTACTCTGGAGACTATTCTATAGGGCACTAATACTTCCCTATCCCGTGGCTAATCTTTCCCAACACAGTTACTCACCTGGAAGACGGCACTGGAGCAAAGTGTCCCTGGAATGTGTTCTCTGAGTACTCCCCAGGGAGTATAAGTTGCATCTCTTGGGTTTAATTAGAATTAACTCAGAGAAAAATCTCATTTCCCCTGTCAACAAGAAACATTAAGTGGACCAAGTGATATTAGAATGCTAAACTCAGAAGGAGAATTCTCTGAAGGCTGGGTCACTCTGCACAGATATTATTCTTTGAGAAAAAAATACTCAGCCTGGAGCCACCAGGGGAGATTGAAAAGACTCGTCATGTCACATTCACAAGCAGGAGATTCTATGACCAAACCAAAAATGAGGAGAGATTTATGAAAGAGTGTGTGATATCCCAGAAGGGTTCCAAAGGTTTGACAGAAGGTTTTTTTCAAGATGATAGAGAAGAGTAAGTGTGAGTCAGAGAGTGGAGCTTTCTATAGGCTGAATTCATGCTAAAGGTAGGAAGTTTCTTTTCCTAGAACTACGAGAACCCTATTCCTTTCCCCCACTGGCTTTCTGTTCCAGTCCAAATTGGCAGGAAAATGCTAATCTAGGGGTCCTGACTTGATGTGTTCCGTGATTGTAGGGTATGTTGCAATTGATTTGTTATTAATGACACAGAGTATGGAATTGTGAGATTGGTTCATTTCAATACATACACATTGGAGCAAACTGACAGCCCTTGTAAGAATTAGATCTCGATACAATTCCACCTGAGGCTTGGGGTTAAAATCAGCACAGGACACAGCTAAGGGCCCTGACTCGAGGCTGGGCCCCTCACTCTCCGTGTCGTATCAGGGAAGGCTGGAAGCTCTATGCCTGCTTCTAAGAGATGCTATGTTCTTTCTTGAAGGTCCCTATCTTTAATTTATCCTTAAGATAAACCAACTCTCTCACAACTCAAGAGGTATATTCAGTCACACCTTCAACAGTCCTAGAGATATCTCTATATCAAAAGCCAGTCCAATAATTAATACCAAGAAGGGCTGAGTGTGAAGCACAGAAAAATGTTAACAATGACTGTATCTCTGATAGAATAATGCCATAGATCTCAAAAGCTGCCTTTTCATTCACACAGTAGCCCAAGGTTGGAATTCGGCTGGCCTTCCTCCCTGTGTTCATAATTCTAGGTTAATTCTATCTTCAGCTGCCAGTGTCTTCAAGACAAGGTCCCGCAGCAGGGGAAAGAGAAAGCGGAAGAGGCATGCGTGTCCTTAACTACACCGGCCAGAAGTGACACTATTGTCTCCATGTTTATTTCGTTCATCAGAACAAGGCACACACACACATTTAATGCAGAGTGGTCTAGGCGATGGGGACTCTCTCCAGAAGACGAGCGGAAACAACTCTCCGCCGTGGAGGGAGGGCGCACGTGTTTGGGAGCCTGTCTCCACCTCTGCCGGGAGCTCCAGGAACACTAAGAAAGGGAGAAAGCTGGACACTATTTTTCTCAGCTATTTCGAAGATCAGAGCANCATTTAATGCAGAGTGGTCTAGGCGATGGGGACTCTCTCCAGAAGACGAGCGGAAACAACTCTCCGCCGCGGAGGGAGGGCGCACGTGTTTGGGAGCCTGCCTCCACCTCTGCCGGGAGCTCCAGGAACACTAAGAAAGGGAGAGAGCTGGACACTGTTTTTCTCAGCTATCTCGAAGATCAGAGCATCGTGATGAGGTTTAAATAAACCAGAGGGACCATACAAGGATTCTGAATCTGGAGCTGGCTTATCAAGGAAGAAGAAATGGGAGAATTATTTCTGGCCCCAGGGGCAGCGGCAGCAGGCTGCTTCCCTGCTGACGGTGTGACAGCCCACGCTCAGTTATGTGTTCGTGGCACTGGGCCACAGGAGTTATCTGGGCTGTGCTGCTGACTGCCGAAGGCAATGGCACCTGCCTCCAGTACTCTTGCCTGGAAAATCCCATGGACCGAGGAGCCTGGTAGGCTGCAGTCCTTGGGGTCGCTAGGAGTCGGACACGACTGAGTGACTTCACTTTCACTTTTCACTTTCATGCATTGGAGAAGGAAATGGCAACCCACTCCAGTGTTCTTGCCTGGAGAATCCCAGGGACAGGGGAGCCTGGTGGGCTGCCGTCTATGGGGTCACACAGTCAGACACGACTGAAGCGACTTAACAGCAGCAGCAGCAGCTGACTGCACGAAGGGCCTTACTGTCTGCTCGTCTGCAAAACTTGGTTCTCCAATATTCTCCAAAAGTCAATTTTCCCCCAAGAACCTCCTTTTCTACGTACATCAATATGAGTCAGTTTCTGTTGCTTGCAGTTCAAAATCCTAACTGACATAATAATGAATGATGCTAGTCTGGGTGGAACAGTGCGGGGAGATGGAACGTTAAAATAACAATATTGGTTTTATTAGACATCTCTCAAGACGGCAACAAGTGAAAATCCAATTAAAAGAAGCTCCAAAAA
>SJYA01006579.1:0-20764 GCA_006410615.1 Neotragus moschatus
TGTCAATGTTCACTCTTGCCTTCCCCTGTTTAACCACTTCCAATTTGCCTTAATTCATGAACCTAACATACCAGGTTCCTATGTAATATTGCTCTTTACAGCATCGGAACTTGCTTGTTTCACCAGTCACATCCAAAGCTGGGTATTGTGCTTGCTTTGGCTCCATCCCTTCAGTTTTTCTAGAGTTATTTCTCCACTGATCTCTGGTAGCATATTGGGCACTTACCGACCTGGGCATTCCTCTTTCAGTGTCCTCTCATTTTGCCCTTTCATACTGTCCATGGGGTTCTCAAGGCAGGAATACTGAAGTGGTTTGCCATTCCCTTCTCCAGTGGACCGCATTCTGTCAGCCCTCTCCATCATGACCCGTCCACCTTGGGTGGCCCCTCACAGCATGGCTTAGTTTCATTGAGTTAGACATGGCTGTGGTCCATGTGATCAGATTGGCTAGTTGTCTGTGATTACGGTCTCAGTGTGTCTGCCCTCTGATGTCATCTCACAACACCTACTGTCTTACTTGGGTTTCTCTTACCTTGATCATGGGGTATCTATTCACGGCTGCTCCAGCAAAGTGCAGCCACTGCTCATTACCTTGCACGAGGGGTATCTCATCAGGGTCACCCCTCCTGACCTTGAACGTGGAGTAGCTCCTCTCAGCCCTCCTGCACATGCACAGAACCTTTAGTGGTGTTGAGACTACAAATCTGTTTGCCAACCACAAGTAAAGTGAAGTCGCTCAGTCATGTCCGACTCTGTGACTCTATGGACTGTAGCCCATCTGACTCCTCCATCCATGGAATTTTCTAGGCAAGAGTACTGGAGTGGGTTTCCATTTCCTTCTCCAGGGGACCTTTCCATCCCAGGGATCAAACTATGGTCCCACATTGTGGGCAGACGCTTTACCATCTGAGCCACCAGGGAATCAAGCTTTCACAAATCAAAAAGACAGTAAACTTAACATAAGAGATGACTTGCAAGTGATGTATCTGATAAGCGGTTCCTATGTAAAATAGACTAAGAACAAACAGCACTCAAGTCTCCAAGAAAAAACGCACCACCCTTGTCACATCTCCCAACACTAACTCCAACCTAAACACTTTATCTCACTCTAACCTATCCCTAAAACCTAACCCTAAGCTAACAATATCCATGTGCATTCAAAGGCATCCATCTATCCACAGGAGAGACAGAGAGAAAGAGAAAAACGAAGACAGAGACTGAATTTCGAAAGGAAAAGAAAGACATGTCGAGAGACACTGAACAAAAGAGAGGAAATGAGTAGATTTTACAGACCTCTTCATAAATCTGTCTGGAAGTTAGAAGCAATGACAGGGCCCATCCACTGCAGAAGTGGGAAAATTACCCAAGCTTATGAGAGTAAGAAGAATGAAGGGAGCCATTATAGGCTCAGTCAGCCACAGAAGCCAAGATGGGGCACTTGAACAAGAATCTCAAAGAAAAAAAAGAAGACCAGAAAGTTGAGTCCTCTTTTAAATAAGAGAAGGTTATCTTCCAGTCTCCCTTTCATTCCTCCAGGGGGGGGGGGGGGGGGTGTGNCAAGAATCTCAAAGAAAAAAAAGAAGACCAGAAAGTTGAGTCCTCTTTTAAATAAGAGAAGGTTATCTTCCAGTCTCCCTTTCATTCCTCCACGGGGGGGGGAGGGGGGGGCGGGGTCCAAAAATAGGCAGGAAGGAAAGTACGGTCGATAGCCATAGGGATCTGTGGCTTCCTCTCAAGGTGCCACAGGGCTGTCACAACTGCCATCGTGTTTTCACTCGATACTTGGGGTGACAGTCAAGTCAGTGCAGGGGAATCAGGTGTTTCTGGAGTGGATTGGGACATCAGGGTCTTTTGGAATTGTGGCACGACCCCTGGAGTTCCTCTCGAGTTTCAAGTTGAGACTACCACCTCTTGTAGTGTGACAAGAACCCTGGGATTCCTTCCCTGATGAAGCAGGGAAATGGACCCTCATCTCAAGATGAGGAGGGAAAAACGGGGCTCTTCTTCAGTTGTGACAGGACACATGGTGTTCCTCTCGAGTGGAGATGGGTATGTCGGGGAACTTCTTCAGTTGCATAAAGGGTGTCAAGGACCCTTTTGAGGCTGAAGAGGCAAAGTGGGATTTCTCTCAAAACACCAGAGCAGAAAAGGGCCTCATCTCGCGTTGAGGGAGGATCTGGTTTTTCTCGAGTTGTAGCAGGAAACTTGGGGTTCCTCTTGAGTTAGGACGGGGACCTCAGGGACCCACTCGTGTTGCCTCAGGAAAGTCAGGTCTCCATGTGAGTTGCAAAGGGCCTCTTGGGATTCCTCTCAAGTCGGTGCAGGGACCTAGGTCCTCATCTCGATTTGAGGCCGGAACCTCATGTTTTCTCTCCAGTGCTGACATGGATCTCGGCATTACAACGGAGTTTCCACAGGGGATTCAGGCTTCGTCTCGTGTGCAGACATGCAAGTCCACTTTCCACTCAAGCTGTAAAAGTAGTGTTAGGTTTCCTGTCGAGTTGACATAAGGATCAGTCATTTTCTCTTGAAGTGCCACAGGGCTGTCACACCTGCCATCGTGTTTTGAGTCAATCCTCGGGGTGACAGTCGAGTCAGTGCAGGGGAAACATGTTGTCTGGAGTGGATTGGTCCACCTGGGTCTGTTGGAACTGTGGCATCACCCCTAAAGTTTCTCTCGAGTTTCAAGTGGAGACCATCTCCTCTTGAGGTGCTACAGGAGTGCCGGGATTCCTTTCCCAATGAAGCAGGGAAATGGACCCTCATCTCGAGATAAGGAGGGGAAAACAGGACTCTTCTTGAGTTGTGGTGGGGCACTTGGTGTTCCTCTGAAGTGGAGACGGATATGTCGGGAAACTTCTTGAGTGGCAACAAGGGTGTCAAGGACCTTTTTGAGGCTCAAGAGGGAAGGTGGGATTTCTCTCGAGATGCTGCAGCACGAAAGGGCCCCATCTCACGTTGAGGGGAGAATCTCCTGGTTTTTCTCGAGTTGTGGCAGGAAACTTGGTGTTCCACTCGAGTTACGACAGGGACCTCAGGGATCCACTCGTGTTGCCTCAGGAAAGTCAAGTCTCCATGCGAGTTGCGAGGAGCCTCTCGGGATTCCTCTCCAGTTGGTGCCAGGGCCTAGGTACTCAACTGGAGTTGAGGCCAGAACCTCAGGGTTCCTCTGCATTGCTGACATGGATCTCGGGGTTCCTATGGAGTTTCCACAGGGGAGTCAGACTTTGTCTCATGTGGAGACATGGAGGTCCGCTTTCCTCTCAAGCTGTAAAAGTAGTGTCAGGCTCCCTGTCGAGTTGACATAGGGATCTGTGGCTTTCTATCGAGATGCCACAGGACTGTCACACCTGCCATCGTGTTTGAGTCAATCTCCAGGGTGACAGTTGAGTCAGTGCAAAGGAATCAGATGTATCTGGAGGGGACTGGGACATCAGGGACTTTTTGAATTGTGACATGAAAACCTGGAGTTCCTCTCGAGTTTCAAGTTGAGACTACTTCCTCTTGATGTGCGATGGGAACTCTGGGATTCCTTCCTGACAAAGCAGGGAAATGGACCCTCGTCTCCAGATGAGGAGGGAAAAACGGGTCATTGCTTGAATTGTGACAGGACACTTGGTATTCCCCTTGAGTGGAGATGGATATGTTGGGGAATTTCTTGAGTTGTATCAAGGGTGTCTAGGACCCTTTTGAGACTCAAGAGGGAAGGTTGGATTTCTCTCAAGATGCTGCATCAGAAAAGGGCCTGATCTTGCCTTGAGGGCAGAATCTCCTGGTTGTTTTGCGAGTTGCGGCAGGAAACTTGGGGTTCCTCTTGAGTTATGATGGGGACCTCAGGGGCCTGCTCGTGTTGCCTCAGGAAAGTCAAGTCTCCATGCAAATTGCGATGGCACACTCGAGAATCCTCTCCTGTCAGTGCCAGGGCCTAGGTCCTCATCTGGAGTTGTGGCTGGAACCTCAGGCTTCCTCTCCAGTGCTGACATGGATCTCAGTGTTCCAATGGAGTTTCAACAGGGGAGTCAGGCCTCGTCTTTTGTGGAGACATGCAAATCTGTTTTCCTCTAGAGCTGTAAAAGTAGTGTCAGGCTTCTTGTCAAGTTGACATATGAATCTCTTGCTGGGGTCCAGCCCCATCGGATCCAGGGTAATTTGAAGCAGGAGCAGAGTTGGAGATTAGGAAAGATTTATTTAATTAGAGATATAAAGAGAGATTAGGGAAGAATAGTGTATTACTTAAGTTAGTGAAGAATAGAGGCTGAATAACTTGGTTTACACGGAAAACCAATAAAACCCCAAGACAAGGGGTTTGCACCAACTTCGTAAGCCACAGGCATCTTCCCAGTCTCCTGGAGAAGCGGAGACACAAAGCGCTTCCCCTTTCAGATCTTAGAAGCCCAGGCAAAATTAGTAGGCCCAGCGAGCCTCCACACTCCAGATGAGAATTCAGCCAGAAAAGGAGAATAAGATAGAACAACACGGGGAAACCAGTCTTTCCAGAAACTGGTCCGTTTCTCTATTTTCCAAGGCCACTTTTATACTTTAAGTCATACATAGAGATAAATGGAGAATACAAAGTCACACAGGGTCAGCAGTCCTGACCCTTATTGAAACCATACTTTCTTTCTGCATTCCTTCCAATATACAAAGTTCTCAGAAGATTTACATCATCTTCTGGCCAAGAGGCCTGCTAACACTTTATGACCCTTTCTGATGATGATTAGTCAACCAGAAAACATTTTCTCCAAAGATGATTTTTCTTCAGTCAGGCACCACCCTCTGAAGGCACCAGAGAAAGTTCCATTCCTACAAGGCAAATGTGCAGTGGGCTATAATCACGAAAAAAATTTACATAGCCTAAGGTCTAACATGAATAATATCAGTTTTAATACTAATTTCTCTTATATGCTAGTTATATCAATCAGTGTGTATAAGTGGCAAAGGATATGGAGGCTTAGCAGCAAATATTGGTTCAACAATGAAAACCTCCACTGGTATAATTTCTAACTAACTCGCTAATACTATACTAATAATTTTCTAACTTCTCAAAAGAATCTGTATTTAGAAAGTTTATGGCATCTCATGCCTCTCACGGTAGGGAGGCTGTGAACAATCACATGTGGCCGGACAAACCTGTCAGGCAGGCTAGAGAGCCATCAGAGGAGCTTTTAGACTGAAACACTCTTGTTACACACAGGAGATTTATTCACTGGAGCTTTAAGTTAGCTCCTTTTCAGAGAGAGGTGGTGGGGGATAGCCTGCCATAATGTCAGAAGTATAGGTGAAAGCATAATGCAGTAAGGTAGGCAGACTCTAGTTTTGGGGGTAGATGCTCAAGAATGTCCAGGGGGACCCCTGAGGCCTGATCCCACCTTTGCATATGTCAGGCCTCCTTCCTCATGACCTTTGCCATGGGCAGGATTCCTCAAGCTGGCTCCCAGCATCTCCCCCTTTTTTATTTCTTAAAAGAGCCAGTTGCAGTTCAATCGTGAGCTTCTGAATGCTCTGCTGAAGTATCCTGACAATACAAGGAAGAATGATTATGAGAAGCAAGATTAGAGCACTCACAGCAGCATAAAAATTAATAGACATAATGTTCTTTCCAGAAATGAAGTTAGAGAAAGCATGGAAAAAGTCATTAGCTGCTCCAGCGGCAGTAAAATCCAATCGAGAGTGTTCCATGGTCTGTATATGATTATGAAGTTCCCCTAAATCCAGGCCAATGTCAGAGGTGTTCCGAACACCTGAAATATGATTTTTAATTTTTTCCCATTCATAATCTATCTCATTTACTTTCAAGGATGTAACACATATCCGCCAGTAGCCGGCATGACAAGACTGAGCCATTTTTACTTTTAGGGCTTGCAGTTCATACCCAATATGCATTATTGCCTCTTCTAAGGTGTCTACCCTCATCTCTAACTCCCTATCTATAGCTTCTTGTGTTGCCAGTGTTAAAAAAACATTTTTTGACACATATTGAGCAGTAGGCACGTGTTGAGTCAATGATACTGCTGCCACAGTAACAGAAGTGATTGTGGCTATTAAAGCTGATATCCCTAAAATAAGCAAGCCCACAAGTTGTCGTGTTCACATTAAATCTTGTAGTTGTTGTAACATAGCAAGACCATAATTATCATACCAATGATTAGTTACAGTTACAGGCACCATAATATAGGGTGGACGCTTTAAAACCACAAAAGAGCAAACATTACATTGAGGAGTTAAGCAAGATGAAAGCATACATTGTTCACAAGACACCACATTGGGCCCACCTGTATAATTCATTTGTATATTAAGTTTTCCAGAATCGTTAGCAAAGAGAAAACATAAGGAGAGGGTAGACAAGCTAAAATAGAGTAAATAGAATTATTTTTTCCTCCTCCCAGTATTCTTTAATCAATCCTTGAATTATAAGTACAAGATTTCCAAATTGGATACCCTGAATGATCATCTATAGTGTTCCATATGACATCTGAGGGAGCAACCGAGGAGGTCCTGTGGCACAAGCCCACGGACTTGCTGGAGTTTGTGCTGCAGCAGCTCCACCAGTCCCACTGGGATATCAATGTTTATCTTGCCTCTGCTGCTGGCAGGCACCCAGGCACCACCCTCGCCCCCTCGCTAATCCCTCCTCAGGCCCATTGGCAACCAAGTGAGTGCAGACGGGCGCTGGTGGGGCTACCAGCTGCGAGCGTGGCACCCTGCGCTCTGGCAGCCAGATTGGCCCCACCCGCGGTTCCTGGTGCATGGCTGTCCTGTGTGGCCACGGCGATGGCAGAGGCAGGGGCAGAGGAGTGCCCTTCCTCTTTTGTAATTGAAGCAATGGGGTAACCAGATGTCTAGGTGACTACAACATGGCAAATCAGTCTGTCCGGGATCCAAACTGGTGAATCTGCGTCCCGTGGAAAAATACAAGCACATGCACGACCACTAGTTAACAATGGGTCAGGACCTTTCCATTGTCTGGAGAGGAGGTCCTTCCACTTTACCAATGGCTTTACATTTGTTGCTCCGGACACCAATGACAAAGCATTGCAGTGGTTCCAGATGAATCAGCACTTAGGTTATTTATTACAAAGAGAGCACGTTGCAAGATTTGATAGGGAGAACTATACTTAAATTCCCCTTCTTTTAATTTTTGAATTTGTACTTTTATTGTTTGATGTGCTCTTTCCACTATGGCTTATTCCTGTAGTTATAGGGGATATCTGTGTTATGTTTTATTTGAAATTTTATACAAAATTCTTGGAAAGACTTAGAAGTGTAAGCAGGAGCATTATCAGTTTTTTAAAGCTTTTGGCAGACCCAAATATGAAAAACAAGTAAAGAGATGTTGTGCTACATACTTATAAGAAACTTTTGCATTAGCCAACCCATCAGTAAAAGCTATCTGAGCATCTGGAATAGGGAACTGTTTGCATCTAACAGGACAAGGGACTGGGTGTCTAGATATAAAATTTAACAAGACATGTGAGGGTAAATGATGCAAAATTTGACCAAAATAATTTCCTATAGCAATCTGTCAATTTTCATCAAACATTAAAAGAGCATCAAGCTGTTACTTATTATATGGAACTGCAATTTCTGATGGCTCTTTACCAAATAATTCAATACTCCGCTTTCTGCCTTTTAATATCAAAGTAGCTATCAACCCTGGATAAGAAGCCACTACTTTTTTATCTTGAGCAGGAAGATGGGCCCATTCTAGGGTGCTGCTTTGCCATAAAACTCCCGTAGGTACAGTAGGGGTTCCTAGGCAAAGGAACTGCCAGTTTGCTGCTAAATCAATTCTTTTTACATAGCTATCAGATGAGGCTTTTTCTACTTTGCTTAGGGCTTCCTGAGCATCAGCAGTTATTTGTCTTTTAGAAACTGGATCGGGATCCCCTTGCAAAATGTTTAAAGGAGGCTTTATTTCAGCAGTGGTTAATTTTAAATAGGGCCTAATCCAATTAATATGATCTAAAAGTTTTTAATAATTATTTAAAGTAACAAGATGGTCTTTTCTCAATTGTAGCGGGGCATGAGTCACTGTTTCTGAATTTATAACCCTTCCTAAGTAAGTTATGGGTGGGTTAGAATTTTCTCTGGGGCAAGTTTTAAGCCTCTAGCTGACAATGCCTGAGTTAAATCTTGGAGGACGGTTTGTAAATAAGCTCTGTCTAGATGAGCTATTAAAATATCATCCATGTAATGGATCATATACACTTGTTCATATGTAGCCCTAATATCCTCCAAAGCGGCAATGACAAATTTTTGACATAAGGTAGGGCTATTTTTCATTCCCTGAGGTAACACTTTACACTGAAACCTTAAATAAGGCTGTTTAAGATTTTCTGATGGCAGACTAAAGGCAAATCCCCTTTTATCCTCAGCACTTAAGGGAATGGTGAAAAAAACAATCTTGCAAATCAATTACAATTATATTATATCCCTATGGAACAGCTACTGGGGAAGGAAGCCCAGGTTGTAAAGCCCCCATGTCTTCCATGGTGGCATTAATTGCTCTCAGATCCTGTAAAAGATGCCATTTACCAGATTTTTTTCTTAATAACAAAGATAGGAGTATTCCAGGGGCTATTTAGGAGGGCTCAATATGTCCCAATTCCAGTTGTTCAGAAATTAACGTTTCAGCTGCCAGTAATTTTTCTTTAGGCAGAGGCCATTGTTCCATCCACACTGTGTCTTGAGATTTCCATGTAATGGGGTTGGCAGCAAAAAAAAAATGGCCTCTATTATAAATTTGGATACCCCAATCCAGTACGTAGCTGTTGAGGAGTTGGGCAAATTGGCTCAATTATTCCTGTTTGTTGTTTACCTAATCCTTTTGATGGATCATAGCCCATTTGCAGCATTTGAGAGGTCACTTTATCATCAGGGCTAAAAAGTAACACTCCCATTTGAGACAGCACGTCCCTCTCCCACAGGGTAAAGGGGAGTGAAGGAACTACATATGTTGGAAAGTCCCGCGGGTATCCTCAAATTACCAATCTAATATTTTTGCACTCTTAGCTACTCTGGGGGCTCTTCCTAATCCCATCAACTCATTTTAAGTAGTATGAGTGGGCCAGGAGCTGGGCCAGTTTTTCCTGAAATACAAGAAATATCTGTTCCAGTGTCTAATAACCCTACAATAGACTTGCCACTAACGAGAATAGTTTTCATAGGGCATTTCTGAGTAATTTCTGTTACCCAAAAAACCATGTCACTAGACCCAAATCCTTTGTCTTGCCTTTAATTCTGAGTAGCTGTATGCCCAATTGCAGTGTGGTAAGGCAAAAGTAAAAGCTGAGTTATTCTTTGTCCCTGATGTGTTTGTAAAGTTTTAGTTGGGGGCGAAATCATTATCTGAATTTCTCCTATATAGTCTGAATCAATTACTCCAGGGATAATTGTGAAGCCTTGCATGGCTAAAGAGTTTCTGCCTAATATAACTCCCACCAAACCTGTTGGTAATGGACCTTTAACTCCTGTAGGGATTTTAATAGTGGGGCTATCTGGTGTTAATAGTGTTGAGGTGGTGGAACTGAGGTCCAGTCCTGTACTGCCTTGGGTTGCTCTGTTGAGTTCTGCAATGGGACGAAGGGAATGAATGGGTTCAGTGAGGCTGCCCCAATTGTTGTCAGGGCCTGGCACTGGTCCCTCGATCCGTTTCCCGACTGCTGGTTGGGGCCCAAAAAGTCTCCATTTCTATGGAATCTTGACCTTCAGTCTCTCACCCAATGATATCCTTTCTGACAATGAGGGCAAAGAGACCTACAGAGATTAGCACACAAGGGCAAGGCAGGAGAATTTTGTGGAGCAGACACAGCTGGGAGTGGGGGGCAGCATTTGGCTGGTAAGAACCAGCTGTTTTTTGAGGGCAGGTACGGAAAATGTGTCCCTCTTGGCCACAGGAGAAACAAGTTCTGGACAAATTATTTCTGCCTTGGTTACTGGGCTTACTTTGCGCTGGGTTGTTCTTGTTTGTAAAAAAGGATTGGACTGCCTGCTGATAAGAATTCCCCTTTATGGGTACAGCTATGGCAACACCCTGCATCATTGACGGTCCTACATCTGCACACTGTCTGATGTAATCTATTAATTGGCCAGATTGTTTAATAGCATGTGAAATAGTCTGGCAGGAAGAGTTAGCATTTTCAAATGCTAGTTGTTTTATCAATATTCCGGCTGCCTCAGAATTAGAAATCACTCTGCGGGCAGCCTCTGTAAGCCATGAGATAAAGTCCTCATATGGCTCTTCAGGTTTTTGTTTGATATTTGAGAAAGAGGTTGATTCTTTTCCTTCAGACAATGATTGCCAAGCCGCAATGGCACAGGCAGTTACTCGTTGTAGAGTAAATTTGTCTAACTTCATCTGGTCTCTAAGTATTGCATAATCACCAGTCCCTGTTAGCATACTCTTTACAACATATGTGGGGCCATATCTTTGGTTATTATTGGCTTGTTTTGGGGCAATATCATCATATTCAGCTTTCCAAAGTACATATTGCCCTCCAGATAGACAAGCCTTAGCGATTGTCATCCAATCATAGGGTGACATCCATCTGCCTGCTAAGCTTCTACCAACTGCATAGTATATGGTGCTCTAAGCCTATATGAAGAACATGTACGTTTTAGTTCTTTTACCATTTTCATTGGAATGGGTTCCCATTCGATAGCCCTTCCACTACCATAGTCATTGAATATTACAGGAAAACAAGCTTCAAGGTGGGGATCAAATTCATCTTCAGGGCTAGAAATACCCTTCTCCGGGGAGTATTTAGTGGGGCTCCCTTGCCGCTATAAGGAGGAGAGGGCAAGGGAGGACCGGGGTGTCCCATGTCTCGTCTTTTGTACTCCGGAGATCTTTTAACCGTTTGATGTTTAAATCTCATGGTTGGTCTGACTGGGGATGTGTCTTTTAAATTCCTAGGAGCAGGTGGGCTAATAGAGGACGTTTGTCCTAAACTCCTGGGAGCAGAAGGTCTGATTGGGGAAGTTTCTCTTGGGCTCCTGGGAGGCTCTTTATTTAAAAGAAGCCAATCTTTGTCAGAATGGTGTTGAGGTATCTTTTCTTCTAAATCTTCTGATCTGAGAACTGCTCTTTCCTCTCATCCTTATCCCTCACTTGTTCTTGGGCAGTCATTGCAGCTAGCATTTCATTTAACTGCCGATAGCTAGGTATAGCCTCTTTTTCCTCCTTTTCCTCTTTTATAGATACTCTTTTTTCTTCACTTTCCTCTTTAAGATGTACTTTTTCAGATTCAAGGGCAAGTTCTAAAGCGTCCCTAATTATATTCCATAAGGAAAAGGCATCAGTAGGCACATTTTCTGAGCCATGTTCAGCATGGTAAGTTTTTAGTTGTTTTCCTACTCTCTCCCAGGTATCTAAGTTAACAGTGCCCTCTTCTGGAAACCAAGGACACTGTTCTTGTACAAATGAAAAAAATGACTGAATATTGGATTTCTTAACTTTAATTCCTCTGTTACTTAGGAACTGCAAGATTACTCCTATAAAAAGCTGTCTTTCTTTTGATTCACTGTTACCCATATCAGAAAATAAAGTCTTGTAAAGAAGATTCTGTGTCTGCCTTGTCAAGGTGTCTACTTTTGCCAAGGAGGGTTTCTTTTCAACCCGTCGGTTTCTCTCACCCCTTAAAACACTTCCCACTCCTTCTCACCATAAGTATCTTATGCAGGGGGATCCACGACACCCTGAGTGGGGTCCTATCCATCCCGAGTTTCTGAGCACTTCTGAGACCTACCTTTGAACAGCCTGTTCCAGGCGGCACTTGCTGGGGTCCAGCCCCAGTGGATCCAGGGTAATTCGAAGTAGGGATGGAGTGGCAATTAGGAAAGAATTATTTAATTAAAGATATAAAGAGAGATTATAAAAGAATAGGAAAATTAATGAAGAAAAGAGGCTGAATAACTTGGTTTATGCAGAAAACCAATAAAACCCCAAAACAAGGGTTTGCCTACGTAGACCACAGGCATCTTCCTGGTCTCCCGGAGGAGCGGAGACACAATGTGCCTCCCCGTTCAGATCTTAGAAGCCCAGGAAAAATTAGTAGGCTTGGCGAGCCTCCATGCTCCAGATGGGAATTCAGCCAGAAAAGAAGAGAACGAGAAAAGACAACACGAGGGAAACCAGTCTTTCCAGGAACTGGTCCGTTTCTTTATTTTCCAGGGCCACTTTTATACTTTAAATCATAGATAGAGATAGATGGAAAATACAAAGTCACGCGGGGTCAGCAATCCTGACCCTTATTGAAACCATGCTTTCTTTCTGCATTCCTTCCAATATACAAAGTTCTCAGGTGATTTATATCATCTTCTGGCCAAGAGGCCTGCTAACATTTTATGACCCTTTCTGATGATGATTAGTGAACCAGAAAACTTATTTTCTCCAAAGATGATTTTTCTTCAGTCAGGCACCACCCTCTGAAAGCACCAGATAAAGTTACATTCCTACAAGGCAAAGATGCAGTGGGCTATAATCAAGAAAAGAATTTGCTTAGCCTAAGATCTAACATGATTAATATCAAGGTTAATACTTATTTCCCCTATATGCTAGTTATATCAATCAGTGTGTATAAGGGGCAAGGGATATGGAGGCTTAGCAGCAAATATTGGCTCAACAATGAAACCCTCCACTGGAATAATTTCTAACTAACTCGCTAATACTATACTAATAACTTTCCAACTTCTCAAAAGAATTTGTATTTAGAAAGTTTATGGCATCTCATGCCTCTCACGGTTGGGAGGTTGTGATCACACGTGGTCGGACAAACCTGTCAGGGAGGCTAGAGAGCCATCAGAGGAGTTTTTGGACTGAAACACTCTTGTTACACCAAGGAGACTTATTAACTGGAGTTCTAAGTTAGCTCCTCTTCAGAGAGAAGTGGGGTGGAGATAGGCCCCCGTAATGTCAGAAGTGTAGGTGAAAGCATACTGCAGTAAGGTAGGCAGACTCTGGTTTTGGGGGTAGATGCTCGAGAAACTCCAGGAGGACCCCTGAGCCTGATCTCGCCTTTCTGTATGTCAGGCCTTTTTCATCATAACCTTTGCCACGGGTGGGATTCCTCAAGCTGGCTCCCAGTATACCAATGGGTACAGGGTCCTAGGTCATCATCTTGAGTTGAGGCCGGAACCTCAGGGTTCCACTCCAGTGCTGACTTGGATTTCGGGGTACCTATGGTGTTTCAACAGGGGAGTCAGGCATCGTCTCATGTGGTGACAAGAAAGTCTGCTTTCGACTCGAGCTCTAAAAGTAGTGTCAGGCTTCCTGTCGACTTGAGATAGGGTTCTCTTGCTTTCTCTTGAGGTACCACAGGGCTATCACACCTGCCATTGTGTTTTGAGTCAATACTCGGGGTGGCAGTCGAGTCAGTGCAGGAGAATCAGGTTTATCTGGAGTGGATTGGGACCTTGGGGTCTTTTGGAATTCTGGCATGACCCTGGACTTCCTCTCGAGTTTCAAGTTGAGACCGTCTCCTCTTGAGGTGTGACGGGGATGCTGGGATTCCTTTCCCAACGAAGCAGGGAAAGGGGCCCTCATCTCGAGATGAGGAGGGAAAAACTAGGCTCTTCTGGAGTTGTGGCCGGACCCTCAGTATTCCTCTCGAGTGGACACAGGTATGTTGGGGAACTTCTTGAGTTGCATCAAGGGTATCAAGGACACTTTTGAGGCACAAGAGGGAAGGTGGGATTTCTCTCGAGATGCTGCAGCCAAAAAAGGCCCCATCTCGCATTGAGGGGAGAACTGCACTAATAATTTTCTAAATTCTCAAAAGAATTTGCATTTAGAAAGTTTATAGTATCTCGTGTCTCTCATGATTGGGAGGTTGTGAACAATCACATGTGGCCAAACATGTAAGGTAGGCTAGAGAGCCATCAGAGGAGTTATTAGACTGAAACACTCTTGTTACACCCAGGAGATTTATTAATTGGAGCTCTAAGTTAGCTCCTTTTCAGAGAGAGATGGTGGGGATAGCCCCCCATAATGTCAGAAGTGTAGGTGAAAGCATACTGCAGTAAGGTAGCCAGACTCTGGTTTGGGGGATAGATGCTCAAGAATGTCCAGGGGGACCCCTGAGGCCTGATCCCACCTTTGCATATGTCAGGCCTCCTTCCTCAAGACCTTTGCCATGGGCGGGATTCCTCAAGCTGGCTCCTGGCACACCAGTTGGTGCAGGGTCCTAGGTCCCCATCTCGAGTTGAGGCTGGGACCTCAGGGCTCTGCTCCAGTGCTGACTTCGATCTCAGGGTTCCTATAGAGTTTTCACAGGGGAGTCAGACTTACTCTCCTGTGGAGACAAAGAAGTCCGCTTTACTCTTGAGCTGTAAAAGTAGTTTCAGTCTTCCTGTCGTGTTGACATAGGGATCTGTGGCTTTCTCTCGAGGTGCCCCAGGGCTATCACACCTCCCTTGGTGTTTTGAGTCGATACTTGGGGTGACAGTAGAGTCAGCGCAGGGGAATCAGGTTGATCTGTAGTGGATTCGGAAGTTGGGGTCTTTTTGAATTGTAGCACGACCTCTGGAGTTCCTCTCGAGTGTCAAGTTGAGACTGCCTCCTCTTGAGATCCGACTGGAACACTGGAATTCCTTTCCCAATGAAGCAGGGAAATGGACCCTCATCTCGAGAAGAGGAGGGGAAAACGGGGCTCTTCTTGAGTTGTGGCAGTCCTTCGGTGTTCCTCTCGAGTGGAGATGAGTATGTTGGGGAACTTCTTGAGTTTCATCAAGCGTGTCAAGGAACTTTTCAAGGGTCAAGAGGGAAAGTGGAATTTCTCTCGAGACGCCACAGCAGAAAAGGGCCTCATCTCATGTTGAGGAGAGACTCTCCTAGTTTTTCTCCACTTGTGGCACGAAACTTGGGGTTTCTCTCGAGTTATGACTGGGACCTCTGGGACCAGCTCGTGTTGCCTCAGGAAAGTCAAGTCTCCACGTTAGTTGCGAGGGCCCTCTCGGTATTCCTCTCCAGTAGGTGCAGGGTCCTAGGTTCTCATCTAGAGTTGAGGCCGGACCATCAATGTTCCTCTCCAGTGCTGACTTGGATCTTGGCATTCTTATGGAGTTTCCACAGGGGAGTCAGGCCTCGTCTCATGTGGAGACATGAAAGTCCACCTTCCTCTTGAGCTATAAAAGTAGTGTCAGGCTTCCTGTCGAGTTGACATAGGTATCTGTGGCTTTCTTTCGAGGTGCCACAGGCCTGTCACACCTCCCATCATGTTTTGAGTCGAAACTCAGGGTGACAGTCGAGTCAGTGCAGGGGAATCAGGTTGATCTGGAGTGCACTGGGACATTGGGGTCTTTTGGAATTGTGGCATGACCCCTGGAGTTCCTCTCGAGTTTCAAGTTAAGACTGCCTCCTTTGAGGTGTGACGGGAACTCCAGGAATCCTTTCCCAAAGAAGCAGGGAAATTGACTCTCATCTTGAGATGAGGAGGGAGAAACGGGGCTCTTCTTGAATTCTGCCGGACATAGGGTGTTCCTCTCGAGTGGGGACTGCTGGGAGCCAGCATGGGGAATCCTGCTCGTGGCAAACATCATGAGGAAGGGGGCCTGAAAAAACACAAAGGCGGGATCAGGCCTCAGGTGTCCCCCTGCATTTTCTTGAGCATCTACCCCCAGAATCAAAATCTGTCTGCCTTACTATATTATGCCTTTCACCAACTCCTCTGACATTAATGAGGGCTATCCCCCACCACCTTTTTCTGGAAAAAGTCAATTTAGAGCTTTTAGATAATAAATCTCCTGGGCATAATAAGAGTGTTTCAACCCAGAAACCCCTCTGGTGGCTCTCTAGCCTGCCAGACAGGTTTGCCCAGACTCTTACAGCTGCCCATGTGATTGTTTGCTGCCTCCCGACCATGAGAGGCACAGCAAGCTTAAAACATCCTAGGAATGTAGGGGCTTCTGAGGAGTCAAAATCATTAGAATAGGACTGATTAAGGGTTCACTGTTGAGCCAATACTTGCTGCCAAGTTTTCATATCTTTTATTAGTTGATATAATTGGCATGTAGAAAAAACAGGTAGTAGCCCTGGTATTAGCAACATTAGATCTTTGAGTTAAGAACCTTCTTTGTTATAACCCACTGCATCTTTGTTCTACAGGGATGTAACTTTATTTAGTGCTTTCAGGGTGATGCAGAATAAAGAAAAACACTTCAGGGAAAATGAGATTAACAATCATTAAGGAAGAGAGCCATAAAGTGTTAACAGGCCTCTTGGCCAGAAAATAATGTAAATCACCTGAGACCTTTTGTATACAGAAAAATATGCAGAAAGAAAGCCTGGTATCGATAAGGGTCAGGACTACTGTCCCTGCATGAATCTGTATCTTCCGTTATGTAAAACTTACGGCTTATAAGCACCTTTTGAAAATAAATTTATGGGGTTTTATTTGAACAAGCTTGGCCTCCCCCATATCAACTCTCTCTCTCTCTTTCTCCCTCTCTTTCCCTCTCTTTTTCAGGCTGATCCCTTGGAACACACAGGCTTGCCATGTCTACTTATTTGTCTGGGCTTCTAGGACCCACGTGAGAGGGAGCCCAAGGCAGGACATCCTCTGCTATTCGAGCGGGTGCCTGTGGCCTATGTAGACGGTGCAAGTGTCTTGTCTTGAGACTTTATTAGCTTTCTATGTAAACCAAGGAATATCAGCCTCTTTTCTCCTCTATTTTTTCACTTTATTATTCTTCCCTAATCTCTCTTTAAATCTCTAATTAATCTCTCTTTAATCACCAACTCTGTCCCTGCTTCGAATTCCCTGGATCCACCAGGGCTGGACCTTGGCAGGAGACGGTTATGTCGAAGAACTTCTTGAATTGCATCAAGGGTGTCAAGGACTCTTTCAAGGCTCAAGAGGGAAGGTGGGATTTCTCTCAAGACGCTGCAGCCGAAAAGGGCCTCATCTCGCACTGAGGTGAGAATCTCCTTGTCTTTCTTGAATTGTGGCAGGAAACATGGGGTTCCTCTCAAGTTATGATGGGGCCCTCAGGGACCCACTCATGTTGCCTCAGGAAAGTCAAGTCTCCATGTGACTTGGAGGGGCTTCTCGGGATTCCTTTCCAGTTCGTGCAGGGTTCTAGACCCTCATCTCGAGTTGAGGCCGGAACCTCAGGGTTCCTCTACAGTGATGACTGGATCTTGGGGTTCCTATGGGGTTTCAACAAGGGAGTCAGTCCTCATTTAAAATTCGCTTTCCTCTAGAGCTGTAAAAGTAGTGTCAGGCTTCCTGTCGAGTTCACATAGGGATCTGTGGCTTCCACTCGAGATGCAACAGGGCAATCACATCTGCCATCGTGTTTTGAGTCTATGCTCGGGGTGACAGTCGAGTCCGTGCATAGGAATCAGGTTTATTTAGAGTGGATTGGGATATTGGGGTCTTTTTGATTTTTGGCGTGACCCCTGGAGTTCCTCTCGAGTTTCAAGTTGAGACCGCCTCCTCTAGAGGTGTGACAGGAATGCTGGGATTCCTTTCTCAACGAAGCAGGGAAATGGACCCTCATCTCAAGATGAGGAGGGAAAACGGTGTTCTTCTTGATTTGTGGCAGGGAACTTGGTGTTCCTCTCGAGTGGAGATGGGTATGTCGAGGACCTTCTTGACTTCCATCAAGACTGTCAAGGACCCTTTTGAGGCTCAAGAGGGAAGGTGGGATTTCTCTCGAGACACCACAGAGGAAAAGGGCCTAATCTCGCATTGAGGGGAAAATCCTCTGGTTTTGCTTGAGTTGCGGCTGGTAGCTTGGGGTTCCTCTCGAGTTGCGACGGGGACCTCAGGTACCTGCTTATGTTGCCTCCAAGAAGTCAGGTCTCTTTCCTAGTTGCGAGGGGCACGTCGAGATTCCTCTGCAGTCACCACCAGAGAATAGGTCCGTGTCTAGAGTTATCTTGGTCAACTCAGTGTTCCTGTCTGGTGGCGACAGGGTTCTCGGTCTTCCTCTCAATGTTCAACAAGTGATTCAAGCCTCGTCTGGTGTCGGGGCATGGAACTCTGCTTTCCTCTCCAGTTGTCAAAGGGATGTCAGGCCTCCTGTCAAGTTCAGGCAGGGAATCAGGGCTTTTTCAAGAAGTAAAGCAGGAGAGTCAGGCCTCCCATCATGTTGTGAGGGGATCCTCAGTGTTTCTTTGGAGCTGCTGCAGGGAAATCAGGACTTATCTCGAATTGAGTGGGAACTTTGTGTCCTTTTTCCCTGCAGCAGGATCCACGGGGTTCCACTCGAGATTCAATAGGTAAGACAGGCCTCCTCTGGTGGTGAGTGGGGAAATTGGGATTCCTCTTGAGTTGAAGCAGGGAATGGGCCCTCATCTTCACATGAGGTGGGAAACACGGGGCTCTTTTCGAGTTGTGACAGGAAACTCGGGTTTCCTCTAGAGGTGTGAGGGGGATCTGGGCCCACTTTACTTGCATAAAGGGAGTCAAGCCTCATCTCAAGACTGGAGAGGGCACTCAGGATTGCTTTCTATGTGCTGCAGGAACAAAAGGCCTCATGTCTCCTGGATGGGGGAATCTCCTGGTTTCTCTCCAGTTGCAGCAGGAGGCTTGGGATTCCTCTCTAGCTACCCCAGGGAACTCAGGGAGCCTCTCATGTTGCCTCAGGGAATTCAAGTCTCCATTCGATTTGCCGGGGGGGAGTGCAGGATTGCTCTGAAGTCACAGCAGTGGAATCTGCCTCAATTCCCATGGAAGGGGGAATCTCAACATATTTCTCGAGTTGCAGCAGGAAGTTTGGGATCACTCGAGTTGCGACGGGGACCTGAGGGAGCCTCTCATCTTGTCTCTGGGAAGTCAGGAATCCTTCCGAGTTGTGAGCAGCCTCTCAGGATTTCTCTTGAGTTGGTGCAGGGGATGAGGGCCTCATCTTGAGTTGAGGCATGAAACTCGGGATTGTTCTCCAGTTCTGACATAGATCTCAGGGTTCCTATGGAGATTCCCCTGGGCAGTCAGCTGTCGTCTTGTATTGAGGCATGGAACTCCATTTCCCTTTTGATGTGTAAAAGAGTTGTTAAGCCTCCTGTCGAGTTGAGGTAAAGATCTGGGGCTATTCGTAGAGGTGCCACGGGGCTCTCAGTCCTCCCTTCATATTATGAGTTGATACTCGGGGTACCATTCGAGTCATTGCAGGGGAATCAGGCCTTATCTCTGATAAGTGAATGGGGACATCGAGGTCTTTTGGAATTGTGGCACAACCACTGGAGTTCCTCTCAAGTTTCAAGGTGAGATCAGCTTCCTCTTGAAGTGTGGCGGAAATGTCAGGATTCCATTCCCAAGTAGGCAGGGGAATGGATTCTCATCTCGAGATGAAGAGCGGAAAACAGCTCTCTTCTTGAGTTGCGGCAAGACACCCGCTGTTCCTCTGGAGTGGGGACTGGTATGTCAGGGAACATCTTGTGTTCCAGAAAGGGTGTAAAAGACCCTTTCAAGTCTGAAGAGGGACAGCCCTGTGGCACCTCGAGAGAAAGCCCCAGATCCTTATATCAAGTCGACAGGAAGCCTGACATCCCTTTTACATCTCAAGAGGAAAGCGGAGTTCCATGTCTCCACACGAGACGAGGCCTGACTCCCCTGTGGAAACTCCATAGGAACCCTGAGATCCATGTCAGCACTGGAGAGGAAGCCTGCTGTTCCAGCCTCAACTCGAGATGAGGACCCAGGCCCCTGAACCAACTGGAGAGGAATCCCGAGAGGCCCCTTGCAACTTGCATAGAGACTTGACTTTCCTGAGGCAACACGAGCCAGTCTATGAGGTCCCCATTGTAACTCGAGAGGAAACCCAAGTTTCCTGCCACAACTCGAGAAAAACCAAGAGATTCTCCCCTCAACGTGAGATGAGGCCCTTTTCCACGGAAATGTCTCCAGAGAAATCCCACCTTCGTTCTTGAGTCTCAAAAGTGTACTTGACACCCTTTATGCAACTCAAGAAGTTCCCCAACATACCCGTCTCCACTGGAGAGGAACACCGAGTGTCCTGCCACAACTCAAGAAGAGCCCCGTTTTCCCCTCCTCATCTTGAGATGGGGGTCCATTCCCCTGCTTCGTTGGGAGAAGAATCCCGATGTTCCCCGTCACACCTCAAGAGGAGGCCAGTCTCACCTTGAAACTCGAGAGGAACTCCAGGGGTCGTGCCACAATTCCAAAATACCCGATGGCCCCATCCACTCGAGATAAGGCCTGATTACCCTGCCACGACTTGAATGGAACCCCGAGTATCAACTCAAAATACGAGGGGACGACTGAGAGCCCCGTGGCACCTCTAGAAATAGCCCTAGATCTCTACCTCAACTCGACAGGAGGCCTAACACCCCTTTTACACCTCGAGAGGGAAGCAGAGTTCTATGCCCCAATGGGAGATGACAGCTGACTCCCCAGGTGTATCTCCATAGGAACCCTGAGATCCAAGTCAGAACTGGAGAGGAACCCTGAGTTTCCCACCTCAACTCAAGATGAGGCCCTCATCCCCTGCACCAACTCAAGAGAAATCCTGAGAGGCCGCTCACAACTCGGAAGGATTCCTGACTTCCCAGAGACAAGATGAGAGGCTCCCTCAGGTCCCCGTCGCAACTTGAGGGAACTCAAACTTCCTGCTGCAACTCGAGAAACACCTTGAGATTGCCCATTCCAGGCAAATTGAGGCCTGATTCCCCTGCCGAGATTCCAGAGCAATCCCGCACCCCACCCCACCCCAACCCCCGGCAACTCGAATGGAGATTTGACTTCCCTGAGGCAACACGAGAGGCTCCCTGAGCTCCCCAAGATAGCTGAAGAGGAATCCC
>SJYA01006580.1:7914-20539 GCA_006410615.1 Neotragus moschatus
TGTATATTGTCACCCTGCTTATTTAACTCATATGCAGAATACATCATGAGAAACGCTGGGCTGCAGGAAGCACAAGCTGGAATCAAGATTACCAGGAGAAATACCAATAACCTCAGATATGCAGATGATACCACCCTTACAGCGAAAGTGAAGAGGAACTAAAAAAAGCCTCTTGATGAAAGTGAAAGAGGAGAGTGAAAAAGTTGGCTTAAAGCTCAATATTCAGAAAACTAAGATCATGGCGTTTGGTCTATCACTTCATGGGAAATAGATGGGGAAATAGTGGAAACTGAGAGATTTTATTTTGGGGGGCTCCAAAATCACTGCCGATGGTGACTGCAGCCATGGAATTAAAACATCCTTGCTCCTTGGAAGAAAAGCTATTACCAACCTAATCAGCATATTAAAAAGCAGAGACATTACTTTGCCAACAAAGGTCCGTCTAGTCAAGGCTATGGTTCTTCCAGTAGTCATGTATGGATGTGAGAGTTGGACTATAAAGAAAGCTGAGTGCCAAAGAATTGATGCTTTCGAATTGTGGTGCTGGAGAAGACTTTTGTGAGTCCCTTGGACTGCAAGGAGATCCAACCAGTCCGTCCTAAAGGAGATCAGTCCTGGGTGTTCACTGGAAGGACTGACGTTGAAGCTGAAACTCCAATTCTTTGGTCACCTGATACGAAGAACTGACTCCTTGAAAAAGACCCTGATGCTGGGAATGATTGAAGGCAGCAGGAGAAAGCGACAAGAGAGGATGAGATGGTTGGATGGCATCACCAACTCAATGGAGATGAATTTGGGTAAACTCTGGGAGTTGGTGATGGACAGGAAGGGCTGGCGTGCTACAGTCCACAGTGTCACAAAGAGTCGGACACGACTGAGCGACTGAACTCATGCAATAGCCAATGGGTCAAAGGAAAAATAACAGAGACATTAGAAAGCATTTTGAACTGAATATATAAAATTTATGGGCTATATCTAAACTAATGCTTAGAGGGGAATTCACAGATTTAAATCCTTGTATGAGAATACAAGGAAGACTTCAAACACATGCTGCAAATAAAAACTTCACTTTAGGAAGCTAGAAAAAAAAGTGCAACTAAACCCAAGTAAGTAGAAGAATGAAAGTTAAATGAAAGTTGAACACGCAGAAGTTGTGTCCGACTCTTTGCAACGCCACGGACTGCAGCACACCAGCCCTCCCTGTCCATCACCAACTCCCAGAGTTTACCCAAACTCATCTCCATTGAGTCAGTGATGCCATTGCTTTAAATTATAAAGCAATTGGAGAAGGCAATGGCACCCCACTCCAATACTCTCGCCTGGAAAATCCCATGGATGGAGGAGCCTGGTGGGCTGCAGTCCATAGGATCGCTAAGAGTCAGACACGACTGAGCGACTTCACTTTCACTTTTCACTTTCATGCATTGGAGAAGGAAATGGCAACTCACTCCAGTGTTCTTGCCTGGAGAATCCCAGGGATGGGGGAATCTGGTGGGCTGGCGTCTATGGGGTTGCACAGAGTTGGACATGACTGAAGTGACTTAGCAGCAGTAGCAGCATAAAGCAATTAAGTAGAAAACAGAGAAAATCAATAGAACCAAAAATTTGCTGTTTACAAAGATTAACAAAACTGACAAATGTTTCATTAAAATAACCAAGAAAAGAGAGAAAANTCTGGTGGGCTGGCGTCTATGGGGTTGCACAGAGTTGGACATGACTGAAGTGACTTAGCAGCAGTAGCAGCATAAAGCAATTAAGTAGAAAACAGAGAAAATCAATAGAACCAAAAATTTGCTGTTTACAAAGATTAACAAAACTGACAAATGTTTCATTAAAATAACCAAGAAAAGAGAGAAAATCAGGAATGTAAGAGGAGACATTATCACTAACTATAGAAATTAACAAAGTTAAAAGAGAATACCATGAAGAACCACATGTCAACAAATTAGATAACTTAAAGTGGACCAGTTCCTAGAAAGGCACAAACTATTGAAACTGATGTCAAAACCACCCCCAAAAAACAGAATATCCAGACAGACCTATAAAAAGTAGAGATTCACTTGTTAACTTAAAATCTTCCTCAAAAGAAAACTCAGGCTCAGACAGCTTCACTGGTAAATTTTACCAAAAATTTTAGAGAAGAATTAGTAATAATCCTTCAAAAACTCTTCCAGAAAACAGAGAAAGGAACACTTTCCAACTAACTCTATTAGTTACTCTGATACCAAAGCCAGAGAAAGAGACCACAACAAAACTACAGACCAACACACCTTATAAATACAGACCCAAAAATTCTCAACAAAATACTAGAAAGCAGAAGCCAGGACTAGAACCAAATCTGTCGAATTTTTATCCTTGCATTATTTCCGCATTCCAGTGACTCTCAACACTTACTTCACAAATACTTATTTTTTACAGTAGGTCCTTGTGTTATCTATTTTAAATATAGCAGTGTGTATCTGTCAATCTCAAGCGCCCAACCTATCCCTCCTCTCCACCCTTCCCCACCCCCCAACAGTAAGTTCATGGATATTTTTAACTGGTCTGGAGTGAGGCCTGGGAATCAGGGTTTTTCAAAAACTTGCCAGGTGATTCTAATGCCCCGCTCAATGATAGTTTGGTCTAACTAAAATTCACCTTACTCTGGAAAACTAAACATGTTGCATCCATGTTCATGATGTGAATCATGAATCAGGTTGAGTAACTAGTACTTGAGCTGGGTGAGCTGACGTGTGTGTTCAGTCGTGTCTGACCCTGTGACCTCATGGACTGTAGCCCACCAGGATCCTCTGTCCATGGGATTTCACCAGCAAAAATACTGGAGTGGGCTGCCACTTCCTCCTCCAGGGGATCTTCCTGACCTCGGGATCAAACCTGAGTCTTTTATGTCTCTTGCACTGGCAGGTGGATTCTTTACCACTGCGACACCTGGAAAATCCAAGTAACTAGTATTAAGCAGATTTAAGTCACCTTTCTTTTGACACTCCCAATTAACTGCTTTTAAAGCACATCATGGGCTTCCTAGGTAGCTTAGTAGTAAAGAATATGCTTACCAACGCAGTTCATGGGGTTGCAAAAGTCGGATACAATGACTTAGCGACTAAATAACAACAAAGTACATCATCTTTTGTTTTGTACTGAACAGCGTTCAGTGTTTTTACATTAAAAACTTTTTCAAATTTGTTTGAAAGTTTGTAACAGGAGAGGACTTTCATTTTCTAACACATTTCTTCTGGAAAAATTATTTGTCATTTAAAAAAATTGTATTTAATTATTATTTATGATATTGGTTTGGTTTCTGTCATACATCAACATGAATTAACCATAGGTGTACGTATGTCCCCTCCTTCCTGAATCTCCCTTCCACCTCCCCACCCTTTCCCACTCCTCCAGGTTATCACAGAGCCCCGGTTTAAGTTCCCTGAGTCATTCGGCAAACATCCACTGGCTATCCACTTCCCACACGCGGTGATTATGCTTTCATGCTACGCCCTCCATTCATTTCACCTTCTCTTTCCTGCCCTTTTCCACAAGTCTGTTCTCTATGTCTGCGTCACCATGGCTGCCCTGTTGAGTAAGTTCATCAGCACCATTTTCTAGATTCCATATTTATGCTTTAATATACAATATTTACTTTTCTCTGACTTATTTCACTCTGTATAATAGGCTCTAGGTTCATCCACCTCATCAGAACTGACTCAAATGCATTCCTTTTATGGCTGAGTAGTATTCTATTGTATATACGTACTACAGCTTCTTCATCCATTCATCTGTCGATGGATATCTAGGTTGCTTCCAAGTCCTAGCTACTGAAATAGTGCTGCAATGAACACTGGGGTACATGTGTTGTCTACCATTGAAGGTTTGGCAAGGTGAAAAAGAATGGTGAAAGAACAACCTAATAAAGAGAAAATCTGGTCTCTTTAGACTCGTTTCTGTGAGTTTTTGATCTAAATCTAATGCACTAGATATGATGTAATATCTCCTAAGTTCTATTCTAAACACAGCCTAGTGCACTTATTTATAAATATTGTTACAACTAATTTTAGATAGTATATATTCTTACTCCAAATTCTGCTCCTTCTATAAATCCCCAAAGTCTGATTTCATAATAATTGGTACATTTTTTTCTCATTAACTTTCAGATATCAATCCCAGAAGAAATAAACAAATACAATTCAGTTCAGCAATAGATAACACCACCCCTAGCTTCAAACTGGAGAATGTGGTTTACTGGGAAGATGAGAGAAGGAACAATGTGGGTTTTATGAGCAAGCTTAGCATGCTCATAATTAGAAAAGTCATCTCTGCAGCAGTGAATTACACCGATGCTATTAGTGTTTTTTGTTTGTTTTTGTAAATTATTTATTTTAATTGGAGGCTAATTACTTTACAATATTGTAGTGGTTTTTACCATACATTCACATGAATCAGCCATGGGTGTACATGTGTCCCCCCCCATTGGTGTATTTTTTTTCCCCACTGGTATATTTTTATACTTCAGTTTATTCTATAAATTGCAAGCTCACCCAAATAGTAAAACCACATCACCCATCACTGAAAACCAAAGACTATTCTCTGTATGCTCACTCGTTTCATTATTACAATATATGATTAAAGGTAGGTGAAGGTGTTTATGTCAATTACATCTCAATTTTTAAATTATTTTTAAAGTAAGTGAAGGTACCCCCAGAGGAGGGTATTTATTCCTCATTTCTGCTGCCTGGGTTACTTTATAGCATCACCTCCAAAATCGTGACTGGGGGTCAGGATGAGCAGAGAGTTCTCCTCCATGCACTCTGTCATCTGCTTATCCAACGTATTTCCTAAATAAATATGTTAGGGTCTGTGTTAGTAGACTATGGTCTCTGCTCACATAAAGCTTTCATTCAGTCCAGTGGGAAACAAAGACATCAAATTGCACATACATAAGGGCAAGTTGTGATTAACATTTCACAAGAAAGAATAAAGAATGAAGGGTTCAGACTCTGGAATCCATAGTTACTTCCTTAATATTCTGTGATAACTAACGTTTCACCTCTCCTCTTCACTGTGACAGTCAATTATCTAAGATACTAACACTCCATGAGAATCAGAGACCTCAGGGTGAGCTGTCTTAAAATAAGTTAAGACATAGTTTCGTTCATTCACTTTACATGTATCTGCTTAGCTGCTTGAGGGCTCACACACTAGCTGGTGAGCATGCCCATATACTTCGTATTCATGCCTTATTCAGTTACTCCTCAGCTCCTTGTCAAAACTCTCCTTGGCGTTCACTCAAGAACCCTGAGGACCTACTGCCTGTGCCAGACACTGAGCTTGCTCGGGGGATAAAGTAGCCACTAGACAGAGTCTCTGCCTTCAGTGGCTGTTTGAGGGCAATAACCATCAAATAGGTGCGTATAAGAGTGAAGAGTATTTTCAAAGAAAACATTATTCAGACACCACATCCCAACCAAGTGGTTTGATGGGTCCCCAAATGAATTCATGCATTCAGTTTTTTGTACTCTCAAAGCTAGGGCTGGGTGCTAGAAATACAGACATGGTTCCCATGCTCGAGGAATCTTAAGTCTAATGGGGAAAAACTGGACTCAAAAGTGAAAAATTACAATGCAATGAGAAAGATATTGATGTCTGTAATATAGATTTTTACTTGAGTCACAGGAAAATGCAACTTTAGCTAGCACACATGCCCTACTACTGGGGCCTCTGACAAATTCCAAGTCATTTGGTCTCATGTGTGATACACGTGCATAAATAATAAAAAAGGAAGTGCTGGTTTCTTAAAAACTCAAATAGTTATGTATTTGTAGGTGCTATGGGAGTACAAAGGTGATGCTACCTGACGCTGGAAGTCAGAGAGAAAGAGCAACAAGAGCCTTTCTACGTGGGGTAGGACAAGTGAACCTATTTGTGCCTTAAGAATATTTCATCCTCATGATTAGCCTGGACTGATGTTTCAAGCAATTTTCTGATATCATTCCCAAAAGTACCATTCCTGTGGGCCCCTATTTACTGCAGTCTCTTCTAAGTCCTTCCTGAAGACACTACAGAGATGGAAGGCCAGGGGGAGGCCTCTGCGCCCCACTGCTCTTCCCTGCCTCTCCGCATCCTGGCTCTCAATTTCTGCCCCGTCCTACAGCATCCCTGAAACGTTTGCTTCTCCTGCTCCTTATACAGAATTTTTCAAGCTTTCTAGACCGTTTCATGATTTTCTTCCTTCAACTTGGAATACCAGCCTGAACAGTTAGCACAGTGTGAGTGAAGTTGCTCAGTCGTGTCTGACTCTGCGACCCCATGGACTGTGGCATACAAGGCTCCTCCATCCATGGGATTTTCCAGGCAAGGGTACTGGAGTGGGTTGCCATTTCCTTCTCCAGAGGATCTTCCCAACCCAGGGATCGAACCCAGGTCTCCCACACTGCAGGCAGATGCTTTACCATCTGAGCCACCAGGGAAGCCTAGCATAGTGTACATGGCACTAAAAATTTATTTCTGGCCTGTGCTTTTAATGTAAACAATAGTATTTTAAAGAGTACTAACCTTTAAGGGTGGACCCAAAACATGGAAGAATGGGAAGGCAGGGGTTCCAGTCCTGGCTCTGCTACTACCTAATCAAGTCACTTGATTTCTTTTAGCCTCAATTTTTCTCCCTCTAATACAATTTGGTAAAATAACTCCTGCCCTTTGAAGTTCCAAAAAATCTCATGTATGTGAAAAGTGCTTTGTAAAACTGTATCACAGACTATAAATGTCTCACTAGAGGTCTTTACATCAGATAGCTTTTCTCTTGGACAGGAGCAAGAACTGCTAGAAGTGTAACCTGATATCATATCCCTAAAGAGAGGCTCTATTTTGGAGAGTAAAAGGGCCTCATATAAAAACCTCCTTGTTTAAAATCACCCCAAGTTGTGTGGGGCAGGGGGGAGGGGGAGAGGGAAGACGAGGGGAGAACTGCTTCCTTCTGGAAGGCTTCTGGAAGGCAGTTCTGGGACACTCAGTGAGTGAAGAAGCACGCTCTGTTCCCAGACTCCAAAAGACCTGGTGTGCATAAAGAGTGAGAGACAGAAGGGCAGAAGAACCAGCACTCATTCACTAAAAAAATTAAATGTACAGTAAGTGTTCAAAGCACGCACCTGGAATTCTGAGCTGTCAATACCAAAACAGTGGTTAATGGACCCAAAAGGGTCCCTTTATTTGCTGCCAGAGAAAGAAGGACCCGCTAAAAGTCAGCTAAAAGTCAGATCGGGAGTAAAGACAAAGAGGAGGAAGTAGAGGCGAGGGAAGGAAAAGTTGATTCTCTCTGAGATCCATCAAAAATCATATGCCCAAATGCACTGCGGTATCCTAGACTGGATCTTGGAACAGAAAAAGGAGATGAGTGGGAAAATAAATGGGATCTAAATAAAGCGTGGCATTTACTTAGCAGTGTAACCAATGTTAATCTTAGTTTTGACAAATGTACCACAGGTATGCAAGATGCTAACATTTGGGGCAGCCAGTGAATGGTATACGAGAGCTCCCTGTTCTATCTGTGCAACCTTTTTGTAAGTGCAAAATTATTCCAAAACAAAAAGTTTATTTTAGAAACCCATGACTTTGACTCTTTCAGAAAGATGTATGAATCAATTATGAAAACATATCCAGAGTCAGGTTTTTCAAACTGAAGTGCTCCCATGTGCTGGACAGAAAGAAATTACTAATTCCTATAAACAATTAGTTGTAACAAATAACAGTCTAATAAATTCAAATTATAAAATGATTTGTGGCATAAACAAACACAATAAACAATAATGTAACATTGAAGACTTGAAGACAGGAATACCTAATTTAAAAATTACACATACCAAAATCACTATTTTATTGATATGCTCAACCCTTTCAAAATCCCACAAATGTCTCTCTCATCTCTCTAAACAGTATGTAAATATGAGTTAAATTCTCTCTCAAATAATCTGCTTTAGAAATCAGAAATAATATTATCAAAAAAAGATAAATATCTTCTATTTAATCTGAATACCAGCAGAGAGACAGGCAGTGATGAGGTATTCTCCTGGGTTGGTAAATCTGGTAATTTACAAAAGATAAGCTTGTGAAAATTTAACTACTGAAGTATGAAAAATAAAAGGGCTCTGTATTGTGTAATAATATTTATAAAATGGTAAAAACCCGCATGCATCATCTCATTTAATTCTTGAAACAAAGCTATGTGGAAGATGGCATAATTATACTATTTGTAGATGAGGAAATTGAGCCTTAGGGAAATTAAGCAATTACCCAAGGTCATAGGGTAGGTAAAGGGTAGAGAGCAGAAACTGGAACCCAGCTCTATCTCAATCAACAACCTGAGCTCATAACCACTATTATATACTGTGCTTCTCTTCTTCCACAAAACACACCAGTTCCACACTTTTAAAAATGACACTGTATTAACAGTGTTATCTCCATGATGTGACTGGAAAAAAATGATCTGTATTTTTATGAACCAGAGGAAAGTGCAGGTGATTTCAGCTAATAGCATATGGCATTTCAGAATTGAAAAGGCTCCCTCTATACACATTCCAACAGAAAGAGACTATAGATAACAGTAGTCACTTGTAAAGGTCGTTCAAAGGGGCTCCTCCCAGAGGTGGGAGGCAGTCTGATAGGATCCCAGAGAACTCCACAGGCCCACTCTCCACTTGGAGCTCAAATGCGGGAACATCCATGCTGAACAGGCAGAGAGCACCTGCTTCCTGGTACAATTACCTCTCTGTGACCTGCCAGGGGCTCTTTCCTGGTACTAGGGAGGTTCTGGGTTGATTCACTCATTCATTGATCAAACTAATATTTATCATGCACCTACGATACGCCAGGCATCGTGTCAGGTGACACAGCAGTGACAGGGACAGACGGCATCCCTGCCCTCACACGGTGTACGTTCTACTGTGGAAAATGCAGTAAATAAGTTAGATAACTTACGGTGGCACACTATATGAAGAAAAACAGAGCAGAATAAGAGGAAGGAGCGAGAGGTTGGATGGTCATTTTATACTGAGTTCACAGGCAAGGCCCTTCTGAGGAGACAGATGCAGAAATCTAGATAATATGAGAAACCATGAAAAGATCTGCAGAAGAGTATCCAGGCAACAAAAATATCAAATGCAAAGGCACCAAAGTTAGAAAAGACTTGTCTTGAGAAAGAAACTGAGACTTGAGAAATGAACTGAACACGTTGAACTGCACTGTGCAGTCACTGAGCTGGACACCCTACTACAGAGACTCAGCCAACCTCGGCAGCTACTTAAGGTATGTACTGCCTCTGTTTTATGGATGAAGAAGAGGTTCAAAGAGGTTAATTACTGTTTGCACAGCTAGTAAGAGGTAGAGCCAGAGTTCAAACACAAGTTGGTCTGATCCCAAAGTCTGTGCTTTTTCTATTACATCAGAGTCATGGCAAAAATACCAATAATTACACATAAGTAAGCTAATAAACTCCCATGTCCTCAAAAACCTGAGGCTCACCATTTCATTTCGGGTAGTTGCTTATCACACCCCTGAAGTGATCTTTTCTAACTGCAGCAGACAGATTGCAAACTGCCAGCCACTTCAATGTCTTCAGTCTCTTGCCGGAGGATCAGCAAGGCAGTGCTCAAACAACCCATCACGGAAGACCTGAGAATAACGTGTACTTGCGCCACACGTCTGAAAGGATGGAGATAAACTGGGGATGTGTTTCCTTTCGACTGGCAGGGCCATCTGAACAAGCCCTTCCAGCATTAGAGGCACCAGGAACAGCACTTTCCCTGTCAGGTCAGCTCTGCATGTTCACCCAGAAAATATGGGCCGCTTCAAATCTCACTTGCTATTTCCCTGCCATATAACTAGTGGGGGCTTCCCAGGTGGCTCAGTGGTAAGGAACCTGCCTATAGTGCAGGAGATGCGGGAGACGTGGGTTCGATCCCTGAGTCGGGAAGATTCCCCTGGAGGAGGAGGGCTTGGCAACCTACCCCAGTATTCTTGCCTGGAGAATCCCATGGACAGAGGAGCCTGGTGGGCTACAGTCCACAGGGTCACAAAGAGCTGGACACAACTGAAGTGACTGAGCATGCGTGCCCTGTGTAACTGGTGCTGACATTCTGCACCCAACTTTGCTGTGGGCAGGTGACCAGTGAACAGATTCAAAACTTACAACAGGGTAGTTCTTCCACAGCAAGCCAGAAGTGAGCCCCAAAAGTTTTCTCTTAAAACTATATTAGAGCATTTATTCCTTCTGTATCTTTATAATATGGATTTGAAAACACACAACATGGTAGGATAATCATGACTGAGATAAAGGAGGCCATCAATCTTAAGGGAAATCAACCCTGGTTACTCACTGGAAGGACTGACGCTGAAGCTCAAGTATTTGGTCACCTGATGCAAATACCCAACTCACTGGAAAAGTCCCTGATGTGGGAAAGATTGAGGGCAGAAGGAGAAGAGGGTGTTAGAGGATGAGATGGCTGGATGGCGTCACTGATGCAATGGACATGGAGCTGGGCAAACTTTGGGAGATGGTGAGGGGCAGGTAGGCCTCTCATGGCGTGCTGCAGTCCCTGGGGTCACAAAGAGTAGGACACGACTGGGCAACTAAACAACAGCAGCAAAATTCTTTTCTGCAGAAGAATGAGATCCATAAAATTAAATTTCATGTAGTATATGAGGTGTGAAAGCTATACCTCTATCAGCTAAAATTGTTGGAAGAGTTAAAATTCTCAAGATCAGAAAAGCCAGTCTATTAAAATACAGTAGCCCATCTATCTACTGTAGGATTTTCCCATGCCCCATCCCCCCAGGTTTACTTGGTAAAGACATCACAAAAGTAAATGTGTAAGTAACTCTAAGGGCGGTCAGGTTGTTAGGAGAACTGCAACTCTGTATTTCCTGAAGCTTCTGTGGCCAGGTTTGCAAGTAGAGCATTTCATTACTGCAGGTTTTACACAGAATTTTACAAAACAAACCTGCATTAAGTTAAAGCAGAACTGAAATCAATGCCTTCTGGCCACTTCAGGAATGATTTCTCTCTGTTTTCCCATCACAGAAACCTTTTAATTTAGATGTTTGGCTCTTCAACATACACCATGGATCAGAGGGGACAGTGCAGCTCCAAAGCTAAAATGGAAGTAGAATGCAAAGTGACCAACCGATTACCCAGTGACCACACACCGCACCTTGTAGCATGATTCTGAGTGATGCAGAGGGTGCCACGCCTTTGAGCAGAATGCTTATTTTTAAATTATCCCGGATACCAGCTTATAGCTTCCTTCCTCCTGCACTTTCAAATCATCCCAGTATTAATAACACCCCTCCCTAAGAAGTCTCCTTGTAGTTGTTTCAGAAAAGTGCATTCAACGTGTTATGACACACTGTGTGATACACAAGCAAGACCCCTCTGTCTCCGGCTCTTCTGCCTCTCTGGGGCATGAAAGCAACCAGAACTACAGCAACAGCTGGGGANGCTGAAGCTCAAGTATTTGGTCACCTGATGCAAATACCCAACTCACTGGAAAAGTCCCTGATGTGGGAAAGATTGAGGGCAGAAGGAGAAGAGGGTGTTAGAGGATGAGATGGCTGGATGGCGTCACTGATGCAATGGACATGGAGCTGGGCAAACTTTGGGAGATGGTGAGGGGCAGGTAGGCCTCTCATGGCGTGCTGCAGTCCCTGGGGTCACAAAGAGCAGGACACGACTGGGCAACTAAACAACAGCAGCAAAATTCTTTTCTGCAGAAGAATGAGATCCATAAAATTAAATTTCATGTAGTATATGAGGTGTGAAAGCTATACCTCTATCAGCTAAAATTGTTGGAAGAGTTAAAATTCTCAAGATCAGAAAAGCCAGTCTATTAAAATACAGTAGCCCATCTATCTACTGTAGGATTTTCCCATGCCCCATCCCCCCAGGTTTACTTGGTAAAGACATCACAAAAGTAAATGCGTAAGTAACTCTAAGGGCGGTCAGGTTGTTAGGAGAACTGCAACTCTGTATTTCCTGAAGCTTCTGTGGCCAGGTTTGCAAGTAGAGCATTTCATTACTGCAGGTTTTACACAGAATTTTACAAAACAAACCTGCATTAAGTTAAAGCAGAACTGAAATCAATGCCTTCTGGCCACTTCAGGAATGATTTCTCTCTGTTTTCCCATCACAGAAACCTTTTAATTTAGATGTTTGGCTCTTCAACATACACCATGGATCAGAGGGGACAGTGCAGCTCCAAAGCTAAAATGGAAGTAGAATGCAAAGTGACCAACCGATTACCCAGTGACCACACACCGCACCTTGTAGCATGATTCTGAGTGATGCAGAGGGTGCCACGCCTTTGAGCAGAATGCTTATTTTTAAATTATCCCGGATACCAGCTTATAGCTTCCTTCCTCCTGCACTTTCAAATCATCCCAGTATTAATAACACCCCTCCCTAAGAAGTCTCCTTGTAGTTGTTTCAGAAAAGTGCATTCAACGTGTTATGACACACTGTGTGATACACAAGCAAGACCCCTCTGTCTCCGGCTCTTCTGCCTCTCTGGGGCATGAAAGCAACCAGAACTACAGCAACAGCTGGGGATCATTAAACCGACAGAAATAGCTTCGGAGACTCCATTGG